>MJUU01017094.1:56190-85904 GCA_002080025.1 Modiolus philippinarum | reverse complement strand
ATTGAAATCCAAGTAGTTTGCACATCTCTTACAGATGCACAATCATCCTGTAAAATATCTTAAAAACTGTAGGAGGATTTATCCGAACAAATAAGGTACCCTATAATGCATAAAAATGACAAAGTTCAACAATGTGTAGTTTTCTGAAAAAAATATCAAAAATCAAAATCGAAGTAGCATGCACATCTTTGATATGTGAATTATCAACCTGCAAAATAATAACTTCCTATCTAATAAACTGTAGGAAGAGTTATCCGGACAAATGATGTACCCTATATGCAATATAATGCATAAAATGACAAAGTTATACAACGTGTAGTTTTCTGAAAAATTATTTAAAATCAAAATCCAAGCAGCATGCACATCTTTGATATGTGAACAATCAACCAGCAAAATAAAAACTTCCAAGCTTAAAAACTGAAGGAGGAGTTATCCGGACAAATGGTGTACCCTATATGCAATATAATGCATAAAAATGACAAAGTTCAACAATGTGTTGTTTGCTGAAAAATTATCAAAAATCAAATCCAAGTAGTATGCACATCTTTGATATGTGCACAATCCACCTGCAAAATAAAAACTTCCTAGCTTAAAAACTGTAGGAGGATTAATCCAGACAAATGGTATACCCTTTATGCAATATAATGCATAAAAATGACAAAGTTCAACAATGTGTAGTTTGCTGAAAAATGATCAAAAATCAAAATCCAAGTAGTATGCACATCTTTGATATGTGCACAATCAACCTGCACAATAAAAACTTCCTAGCTTAAAAACTGTAGGAGGAGTTATCCGGACAAATGGTATACCCTATATGCAATATAACGCATAAAAATGACAAAGTTCAACAATGTGTAGTTTTCTGAAAAATAATACAAAATCAAAATCCAAGTAGTATGCACACCTTTGATATGTGCACAATCAACCTGCAAAATAAAAACTTCCTAGCTTAAGGTGAGACGTTACTAAATGACTATGTCTTCTTGAAAATTTGCACACAAGTAGATTTAATTGACTCACATCGGAATATCAACTTTTTAATAGGGGTCATGGATCACTTAAGAAAGATATTTGACATTGAAAACGTGATTTTTGGGGTCCACTTTTACAAAGATATAACGTAAAAATGGCAATTTCGCACCTGAAAATTGTACGTTTTTCGATATATCTACAATTACAGCGATTACATATTGTCCAAAAACTAACACAAAGAAGAGGAAGAAACTGCGAATCTTTGGATGTATAGAAACCCATATGTCATGGAGCATCTTTTGTCTCTGAGTAAGCTCAAACATTTGAAAAAGGCGTAAAAAAGTGTCAAGCGGCGACGTTACAATGCCTAACGCAACGTTTTTAGATAGATTTCATATAATTTGTATTGGAGACAGATAGTGCTTCCTAATATTTCATGTAAAAAAAACGGAATAGACTGTTATTTCTTTTGACAAGATAATTTTACTGAAGATTACTGTAAATTTATTTTTTTAATAGAAATAAATACGTTTTCGTAAGGTCAAACGCTGATTTGCATTGGAAACGAAGAAAATATTTCTGTTGGAATTTCCGGTAAAATTACTTGATTTAGATTTATTTACATTGTTATATTTGTTTATCTATCTATTTTATTTTAACTATCTATTTATTTGCTCATTTTTTTTTAAATACATATATGTTGGGATACTTACATCGTATCTTATAACAAGCAAACCGCAACATATAAATAAAAATGAAGCGCGCGCAATAGTTTTTTGACGACAAAAAAGTTGTAAAAAAATTCCATTTGAGGATCCAAAGGGAGGATTCCAGAGTTTGGAACCCCCTACATCTTTCCTTTCAAAACGTTTTAAGAATTTAGACGAAACTGGCAAAAAATCTATTGCGTTCCTTGGTTTTTTAATGACTGGATCCGCTGGTGAATAATTTGGGTTATTTTTCCCTTTATTCTTTGATTGATGATTTGCTGTTTTACACCAAGTGAGTTATATTTCTGCTTTATCATGGGAAGAATAAAAGTATGGGTTTGATATGCATGGAGTTTTGCTTTTTACTTTACCACACCATTACGTTATTCGGTGGGTTCACAATAACATAATAACATAATAAACTCTGTATAGATAACAAGTGAATATGAAGCCGGACAAAAACTAAATCCATGGTCAAAGCCAAGAGCAATGGTACTGTATTATACATCTTTCAAAGTTTATGTATATAAAGATTTCTGTAGATAAGTTGATCGAGGTTTGACTTCTCCTCCAACCAATTAAAGGGCTTTAATAACAACAGCTTCATTCCGTACAAATATATGAAACAAACACATGAAGACAAGATGGAGATTGTTTTCGATATGCCCGAATTGGTCATTGTTAAAATCAGGAAATCTGGATAGTCCCGATTAAATAAATAAATTGTAAAAAATAGGGAGATTTTTTTGGAGGGGGTATGAAAATACAATCTTCCTTATACCTGACAAACAACCATACTAATTTCATTTACATACAAGCTACTTTAAAGTCGTTTGATTTTCAGGGGGGCTGTTTTTTTTCTGATCCTGATTTTTTACTAAAAGATTCCTTGACTAGCACCTGGATTAAAAAAAGAATCTGGCCAACATCCTGCCATTACAAACAAGAGCTGTTGCCGAATGGCAGCCAAATATACCCCCGCTAATTGAACCCTGGATCGATATGGTAAGTGCAAATATAAGTTGGTGTGGACACAATACAGGTGTGGACAAAATACAAGTGTGGACACAATACAAGAATGGCCACAATGATATAATCTTCAAGAAAGAACTTTTCACAAGGATTCCAATGAAAATACTATGTCTAAATCAGACAGATATGAAATTCACCCCCCTTTTTTTAGCCTATCTGACATTTGACACAAAAATCATAAGCATCAGAGAAATTTCATTACAACACTTTGAAAACAACTTTTCAAGAGGATTAAAATGAAAAAAAGTGTCTAAAGATAATTGCAGGAAATATCAAGGAAAGTCAAAGTCGAATTATCTCCCCTTCCTGGTTTCGGACAATAATTATATTCCGTCATGCACATCCCCATAGTGTCCTTCCTTTGTGTTAAGTTTCATCAAAATCCTACAAGTGGTTTAAGAGGAGTTGCGCTTACGAGGTAACCCATACATAGGGAATCAACGAAAAGTCAAAGTCGAATTATCTCCCCTTCCTGGTTTCGGACAATAATCATATTCCTTCATGCACTTATCCATACAGTGTCCTTCCTTTGTGTAAAGTTTCATCAAAATCCTTCAAGTGGTTTAAGAGGAGTTGCGCTTACGAGAAGTGTGGACAGACCGGACAGGCGGACGGACAGACAGATTCCTATATATCCCCCAAAACTTTGTTTGCGAGGGGTATAAAAAATAAGCCTTGCTCAACAAAATTGCAAAGCATAGTGTTCATCGGGAAAAAATTAATCCCTCGAAACGGACAAAAGAAATCCGGCTCGGGTGAAAATTCCACTGAAAATCAGATGGTCAATGCCTATCATACACTTTGAAAAAAGTTCAAAAAGTAAAATTTCTGAATAAATTTACCGGGATCGTGATTTTTCAGAAAGCATGTCAAGTATTTCTGGATTATCGACTGAAAATAAAAAAATTGGAAATCGGGATGAGTTCCTTTCGATATTACAATATTCCGTCTGCATCAAATAATACAATGCTTGGTCGTTTTTCTTTATTGTTATCATTAAAACACATAAAAAAATCATACCATGCTGACAATTAAAGTCAAGTTTTGTACAGGTTTAGCAAGTATTTCCTTTCTGTTAAATGTAATATTGATCTCGTACATTATATGTTGCCGTCTTTTCACGTCTAGTGTGTTCAAACGTAATCGGAGGGAGGTAAAATGGAATAAAAAAGATAACAGGAAACACCTACAATGGCCGAAAAACATAGCCACATGCCAGAAAGTAAATAGGAACTGCACAAGACGTTCATTTAGTAACGTATCACCTTAAAAACTGTAGGAGGAGTTATCTGGACAAATGGTATACCCTATATGCAATATAATGCATAAAAATGACAAAGTTCAACAATGTGTAGTTTGCTGAAAAATTATCAAAAATCAAAATCCAAGTAGTATGCACATCTTTGATATGTGCACAATCAACCTGCACAATAAAAACTTCCTAGCTTAAAAACTGTAGGAGGAGTTATCCGGGCAAATGGTATACCCTATATGCAATATAACGCATAAAAATGACAAAGTTCAACAATGTGTAGTTTTCTGAAAAATAATACAAAATCAAAATCAAAGTAGTATGCATACCTTTGATATGTGCACAATCAACCTGCAAAATAAAAACTTCCTAGCTTAAAAACTGTAGGAGGAGTTATCTGGACAAATGGTATACCCTATATGCAATATAATGCATAAAAATGACAAAGTTCAACAATGTGTAGTTTTCTGAAAAATAATCAAAAATCAAAATCCAAGTAGTATGCACATCTTTTATATGTGCACAATCAACCTGAAAAATAAAAACTTCCTAGCTTAAAAACTGTAGGAGGAGTTATCCGGACAAATGGTATACCCACTTGATGACGGACGGACGGGCGGACTGACGGACGGACGGACAGACTGACTGACGGACGCACTGATTGACCAGTCAAAAACTATATACCCTCCGCAACTTTGTTGCGTGGGATATAATAAATAACTTGGTGTTGTAGTTTTAGTGTAACATTTCCATAAGTATAACAGATAGAATTAAGAAAAGATTCTTCATGGGTTTGAATTAAAAAAAAATCAATTAAGCCATACATGAAATTACAAGCACAAAGGTGATTATATTAATGTAATTGTCTTTTCACATTTTGTAAAAGTTAAGTTAATCTAACATGTGTCACCACCAATAATAAAAACAAGTGTGGATCGTACTGTAAGGCAATACAGAAGTCCCCTACCGGTGGAATAATTCTTTGTTTCTTGATCTGTAACCTATAATGGTTGATTTACAATGCAAATATCAGCTTAATATCTGAAATGGTTTAGAAAAAAGACTGGAAAACCTATATTTTACCAAGTCCAAGGCCCATAACTCCGTCAAATATCAATAAAATGGAACCAATGGTAGACTCACATAGCAAATATTAGCTTCATATCTGGAAATTTTAGAAAAAAAGTCCAGAAAACATATATTTTACCAAAATTTTCTAAGTCAAAGGCCCTTAACTCCGTCCAAAATCAATGGACCAGAACAAACTCGAACTTGATCTGTAACTTATAGTGGTTGACTCACATATCAAATATCACCTCATATTTGGAATGGTTTAGAAAAAAGTCTGGAAAACCTACATTTTACCAAAATTTTCTGAGTCAAAGGCCCATAACTCAATCAAAAATCAATGAACCAGAACCAAACTCGAACTTGACCTGTAACTCATAATGGTAGACTCACATAGCAAATGTTAGCTTAATATCTGGAATGGTTTAGAAAAAAAAGTCCGGAAAACCTAAATTTACCAAAATTTAAGTCAAAGGCCCATACCTCCGTCCAAAATCAATGTACCTGAACCAAACTTTAACTTGATCTGTAACTCATGGTGGTAGACTTACATACCAAATATTAAGTAAACATCTCTTATAGTATGGGAAAAAAGTCCAGAAAACTGAGTGTGACGGACTGATAGACTGACAGACGGACTGACGGCCTAACGAAGCGCAAACCTAAAGTCCCCTTCGGCGAAGCCGGTAGGGGACTAAAAATATGATTTATCTTTTGTACTTAATTAATTTACACAGGAAAAATAATTACATGTATATGTGTCAGAAATTAAGGACCCTTTGGACTAAAATCAATGAAACATAATAAACAAATAACTTTTATCTAAATTTATTTATTATTTACAGTATATAAATCAAACCAATTCAAATCCATCCTGGAAAATTCATCTTTGTTTGATACCTCCCTACAGAGACCACCTCCATTATCAGGTCAAACTTTCTCTGCAGGAGGGGTGGCCTTAATGGTGCTGGGACTAATATAATATATTTGTCCCAGTAATGGAGGGACTACTGTATATCTGCATTGCTTAAGCGTGCTAATAAATACAAATCCTTGTTTTGATGCTTGAGGAGATTTGTTCTGATTGAGGATATTGAGAATGCCCGAGGAGATTCGCTTTGTTCATGTATACAAAGTAGTTGGTATATGAGAATATTCATGTAGTTTCCATACTTTTATCAGTGTCAACATGAACTAAATTGGTTATGTCTATGTCCCACAGTCTGTTCTTTTGTTCATTTATTCATAATGCTGTATATGGCTTTTTTCGCCTCAACTAGTAAATGCATTTCTAAGAAGGTTTTCCCACAATAAGAGAATATTTCACACCTTTTACTAGATTCAAATGTACAACTATAAATATGGGCTTTCCATTAAGATTTTTTCTCTCATTGATACTATTTGATAGCATCATTTTCATGTCCATAATTAAACATAATTTTTAGCATCATTTTCATGTCCATAAGGAAACATAATTTTTTAACACTAAATTCATGCTAAATTTTTAGACAATTTCATATGTCATTCCTACTTATGTTATACTAATTGTCGTAGAATTTATGAGTGCAAAGAAGATAATTTTGTTTTGTTTTTTTTTGTATGTTTTTGTTTTTCTTTTCTCTTTTGGTTTTTTTGTTTTTGTTTTGTTTTTTCTTTCCATTGTGGTTTTTTGTTTTGCTTTTTTCAACAAGGGGTCACCAGTGGCCGATCAAGTATCTGAATTTAGGGTATGAGGTCACAATGTAAGGAATATAAATTCCAATGTGACCTTGCATGTATTTTTTTCAGTTGGATTATTACTAATTTAGCAGATAGCCGTGTAAAGATTTAAAAGACAAATTTTTACAAAAAATCCTGTGTTTATTCTATTTTGGGAGTCTGAGGACTGCACACCCCTTAATGAACTTGATATGTAACTCATGGTGGTAGACTTACATACAAAATTTTAAGCAAATATCTCTTATAGTATGGAAAAAAAAGTCCTGAAAACTGAGTGTGACAGACTGACTGACAGAGTGCAAACCTAAAGTCCCCTTCGGCAAAGCCGGTAGGGGACTAAAAATATGATTTATCTTTTGTCCTCAATTAAATTACCCAGGAAAAATAATTGCATGTATATGTGTCAGAAATTAAGGACCCTTTGGTCTATAATCGGTGAAACATAATAAACAAATAATTTTTATCTAAATTTATTTATTATTTACAATATTTAAATCAAATCAATTCAAATCCATCCTGGAAAATTCATCTTTGTTTGATACCTCCCTACAGAGACCACCTCCATTATCAGGTCAAACTTTCTCTGCAGGAGGGGTGGGTGGCCTTATAATGGTGCTGGGACTAATATAATGTATTTGTCCCAGTAATGGAGGGACTACTGTATATCTGCATTGCTTCAGCGTGCTAATAAATACAAATTATAGCAATGTCCTTGTTTTGATGCTTGGAAGATATGTTCTGATTGAGGATATTGAGAATGTGCGAGGAGATTTGCTTTGTTCATGTATACAAAGTAGTTGGTATATGAGAATATTCATGTAGTTTCCATACTTTTATCAGTGTCAACATGAACTAAATTGGTTATGTCTATGTCCCACAGTCTGTTCTTTTGTTCATTTATTCATAATGCTGTATATGGCTTTTTTCGCCTCAACTAGTAAATGCATTTCTAAGAAGATTTTCCCACAATAAGAGAATATTTCACACCTTTTACTAGATTCAAATGTACAACTATAAATATGGGCTTTCCATTAAGATTTTTTCTCTCATTGATACTATTTGATAGCATCATTTTCATGTCCATAAGGAAACATAATTTTTTAGCATCATTTTCATGTCCATAAGGAAACATAATTTTTTAACACTAAATTCATGTTAAATTTGTTGACAATTTCATATGTCATTCCTACTTATGTTATACTAATCGTCGTAGAATTTATGAATGCAAAGAAGATAATTTTGTTTTGTTTTTTTTTTGTATGTTTTTGTTTCTGTTTTTCTTTTCTCTTTTGGTTTTTTTGTTTTTGTTTTGTTTTTTTTTGTTTATTAATTTTTTGTTTTTGTTTTTTCTTTCCATTGTGGTTTTTTGTTTTGCTTTTCTCAACAAGGGGTCACCAGTGGCCGATCAAGTATCTGAATTTAGGGTATGAGGTCACAATGTAAGGAATATAAATTCCAATGTGACCTTGCATGTATTTTTTTCAGTTGGATTATTACTAATTTAGCAGATAGCCGTGTAAAGATTTAAAAGACAAATTTTTACAAAAAATCCTGTGTTTATCTATTTTGGGGGTCTGAGGACTGCACACCCCTTAATGAACTTGATATGTAACTCATGGTGGTAGACTTACATACAAAATTTTAAGCAAATATCTCTTATAGTATGGAAAAAAAAGTCCTGAAAACTGAGTGTGACAGACTGACTGACAGAGTGCAAACCTAAAGTCCCCTTCGGCAAAGCCGGTAGGGGACTAAAAATATGATTTATCTTTTGTCCTTAATTAAATTACCCAGGAAAAATAATTGCATGTATATGTGTCAGAAATTAAGGACCCTTTGGACTAAAATCAATGAAACATAATAAACAAATAATTTTTATCTAAATTTATTTATTATTTACAATATTTAAATCAAACCAATTCAAATCCATCCTGGAAAATTCATCTTTGTTTGATACCTCCCTACAGAGACCACCTCCATTATCAGGTCAAACTTTCTATCATTGTTCTATGCAGGAGGGGTGGCCTGATAATGGTGCTGGGACTAATATAATATATTTGTCCCAGTAGTGGAGTGACTACTGTATATCGCATTGCTTAAGCATGCTGATAAATACAAATTATAGCAATGTCCTTGTTTTGATGCTTGAGGAGATTTGTTCTGATTGAGGATATTGAGAATGTGCGAGGAGATTTGCTTTGTTCATGTATACAAAGTAGTTGGTATATGAGAATATTCATGTAGTTTCCATACTTTTATCAGTGTCAACATGAACTAAATTGGTTATGTCTATGTCCCACAGTCTGTTCTTTTGTTCATTTATTCATAATGCTGTATATGGCTTTTTTCGCCTCAACTAGTAAATGCATTTCTAAGAAGATTTTCCCACAAAAAGAGAATATTTCACACCTTTTACTAGATTAAAATGTACAACTATAAATATGGGCTTTCCATTAAGATTTTTTCTCTCATTGATACTATTTGATAGCATCATTTTCATGTCCATAAGTAAACATAATTTTTTAGCATCATTTTCATGTCCATAAGGAAACATAATATTTTAACACTAAATTCATGTTAAATTTGTAGACAATTTCATATGTCATACCTACTTATGTTATACTAATTGTCGTAGAATTTATGAGTGCAAAGAAGATAATTTTGTTTTGTATTGTTTTTTTTGTATGTTTTTGTTTCTGTTTTTCTTTTCTCATTTGGTTTTTTGTTTTTGTTTTTGTTTTTGTTTTTTTTGTTTTTTCTTTCCATTGTGGTTTTATGTTTTGCTTTTTTCAATAAGGGGTCACCAGTGGCCGATCAAATATCTGAAGTTAGGGTATGAGGTCGCAATGTAAGGAATATAAATTCCAATGTGACCTTGCATGTATTTTTTTCAGTTGGATTATTTCCAAGTCAGCAGATAGCCGTGTAAAGATTTTAAAACAAATTTTTACAAAAAAATCCTTTGTTTATTCTATTTTGGGGGTCTGAGGACCGCACACCCCTTAATCCACCCTTACATCTGCATCTAGGCATTGACACTCCCCTTGCCATTTCTCTTAAATTCTGCATGGTGAATTAAATATATTTTACTCAAAAGATTTGTCTTATCTTCTAAAATACCCATATTTAACATGCATAATTTTAACGCTTTATTACAATATTACCCTATGAACAAATTCTTGATTCCATCAAATAGTAGAAATAATATCTTGTCATCAAATAAAAATAAACAAATGAATGGAAAAACCAATATGTACTTATATGTGTATTAACAGAATATAACAAAATTACATAACATATTTTTATGAATAACAGTTAAATAAGTGAATTGGATTTATATTCCTTTCTATTCTTTTTCATATTATTTGTCCATCACATATATGGAACAGGGTTGCATTGTTAGTTTGTTAAATTCTGCATACCATTGTATTTCAAAGGTTATTCAGAATAAACTTATCTTGTATTGAAAAAAAAAAGAATGCAGAGATGTACGGAAAAACGACAGAACCAATCTAGAAAATGGCGATGCAAATCAAAAAATAGAAACTTCATGAATATTAATCAAATTCTTATGTGCTAACTACTTTGTATACATGAACAAAGTGAATCTCCTCGCACATTCTCAATATCCTCAATCAGAACAAATCTCCTCATGTATCAAACCAAAGACATTGGCAGTTTTTTTTAATTTATTAACATGCTTAAGCAATTCCTATGTATCCTAAAATATCAATAGTCACAAGAGGCATATAACATTACAAAATATTGAAAACATAAAATGTATCTTAGTCAAATACATGATGAGAAAGGAAGAGTGTCAAAATTTTCCTCTGATTTTTTGTGGAAGGATTGATATTAAGAGATCTACTGTGTCTAGGACAATAAACTATGCATGCTAGAAATTCTGAATGCATTTACCATAGCATAGCATTTTTTGATTTTGCAATATGAAAACAATGAAAAGAGAATTCCGATTTTTTTTACATGTACAAACTTTGTGAAGCAGATGTGTATGATCTCCTCCACCACAACTGGAAACTCTCCTCACAGATTTTTTTGCAGAACAAAAGGTTCTGCTTGTGCCAATTACCAGCCGTGAACATTGGCTGATGGTTTGTTGCTGTCTTGTTCACATTTACTCAATATCTCTCTTTATTATCACACAATTCCAATTCTATGTGTAAAAAAACAGAAACCACAGTTTTGTCTAATGATCATTTTGTTTAATATGGATTTATATTTGAGTAATGAATAAATCATTTATTTACCTTTTATCCCATTTACACACATGCATTCAATTTCAAAGTTGTTTACAATTAATAATTCCTTAATTACCGTAGTCATAATTAGTTGCATAAAATCAGGCCATAATCCTCATTCAATAACTCAATTAAACTTCATAGTATTTCACAAGCAATCCTACTGATGTTTCAGTATTTTCCTTACTTATGTTCACAACATTCCAATATCAAACTGAGTATTGTGGATAAATGCACTTTCTCCAATTCCCAGCAGCTGATTAAATGTGCNGAACATAATGGAGGCAATATTTCAACTACCGGTATACTGAGAAAGGAGAAGTTAATATTTAACAGGGATACAGATACATTAGATGCTAACTGGATAACAGAAGGACCCAGTTACAAAATACAGAAAAAAACCTTGTTCCAATATTAAACAACCGCTGCAATCAAACGCTTGTTCTGTTTTAAGGAGATTGTACTGAGCCGACTTTCCAACAAGCCCAGTGACTTTGATGTAAAGTTGATTCGAATATATAACACGTTGATCCTAATATATAAATATGTTGTAACGAACCATATGGCTGCTTGGATTATCTAAAACGTCATGATCCTTTGGACTGAAACAAAGTTATTAAGAGCCGATTGTTAAATGTTGTACTTTCTGTGTTTGGATAGATAATGCTTGTCTTCCAAGGTGGCAACCAGCAAGGATCATACGTCTTTTTTTTCAAAATCGGTGTTGTATTGTTTGCGGTCTTATATACATTGAGAAATAAATGGTGAATGTTGATGTGATTATGAGTATTGTCCCGTATTTGGGACACTTAATTTTACATACAGGGGTTTCAAAGGAATACTAATATATCACAAAATATAACAGGAAAACACGAATGAGAACTAAAGCCAAAACATCGAAGATCATATCTAGAACTAACTATCTCCACGTATGATTTATTTATGGTCGGTGGAATTGCTATCCCAAACAATACACTTTGCCATGTAAACAAACAGTAAGGGACCGACCATTTAACCTGAAGGGGGGGGGGTTATGGTTTTTTTTCCTGGACAGAAAATTTTTTTCGCGCTTCGCGCGAAACAAATTATTTATTTTTTGCACGCGTATCAACAAAATATTTTTTTTCAAAATTAACATTATTTTTTGGGGCAGAAAGCCTCATTCAGAATTTTTTTTTTCATCATTTTGGCAGCCAAATTATTTTTTTCACATAAAATCAGATCCAAAATATTTTTTTAGAAAAAAACCATAGCCCCCCCTTCAAGTTAAATGGTCGGTCCCTAAACAAAGATAACAAATTAACACTGGTCAAATAATCAATACAATGTTGCATTGCACCAAATAACTCTCTAGATCAAAGTGAATAAGTTTTTTGGCAAGTTGACTTGGTACAATGTCCTTATAACATAACTGCAGCGTTTGACTTCAGCGTTTCCGACATGAAAGTGATTCATCAAATATTTCTTACATTTTGTACCATACATAACATACTTGCTATAGGTTTAAACCCTTTTTTAATCCCTTTGAAATTATGTCAAAGATCTTAAAGAAAACAAACAAGTTACAATTATCAAATAAAGCCATTTCGACTCAGTTCTTTTTTTAAAACTGAGACTTAAACAACTGAACACCAATACTGACTGTTGATTACTTTGGTAAGTCTACGTGAAATGGTGGTTTCGAACTGATACTGTTTTCATAATAGAATAGGAAGATACCATCTTTTTTGTTTTCATCTTTAGAAAGTAAGATTTCCGATTTTACATAATGGCATAGTCAAAAAGTTTGTTATCCTCTATTCCACGTTTGAATACGACCTACATGTATCATAAGCAATTGCTGTCAAGTTACTACCGGACGCTGCCGCAATGTAAGGGAGGTTTGGTGCTTTATAAAACGGGTTTAACCCACCATTTCTTTTGGAATGCCTGTATTAAGTTAGGATTATTGTGGTTGTTTTGAACATACTTTGTCTTTTTGTCCTTTGGATTTTGGCTGTTGATAATTCTGTTCGGTAATTTTGCTATTACCCAAATTGCTGAAATGCATTTGATTAATTATCAAATACATGGACAAACGAATGCAGAAGCAAAGAGGCAGAAAAGGGGAAAATATAGATTCAAATATCCAAAAACATGGCAATTAAGATGTAACACAACTAAAGACCAGATGACAAAGACAAAACAAACTAGAAGTGTTTTTTTTTTTTACAAAAACAGATTTCTCCCCTCTCGCTACACTCAATTGAAAAAAAATTAGTCATTAAAGGGCCATAATTTTGTAAAAAGTTGGTAAATCATTCAAACAAAACTAAAAATATGCACAACTAGGCATCGAAGTTAATAACCCTGTGATGTTGAGTTGCAATGTTATCAAAGATGTAGGGGAAGAAAAACCCACAAATTAAATTCAAGTCAAAAAAGGATCATACCTCTACAAAAAAGGTCCGAGCTTTCTGACAAAATAAATACAACAAGGCATTGTGTTTAACAACTTAGTAAAGCAAAGCTAGGAATTGGATCAAGGATTTTAGCGCCAACAAACTACATTTGACGTCAAAAACTTCCATAACTCTACGAAAAAATCGGGCATTCTGACACCACAATAATCGCAACTAGGCATCGTGTTCAACAATGAATCTATTGAAGTTTGGTTGCAATCAGATCAAAAATGTAGCATCCACAAACTGCATTTGAAAAAAGAATTATAACTCTATGGAAAAAGGGTCGTGCGTTCTGGAATCAAATATGTACAACTAGACTTTGTAGTCAACAATCGTGTAGAATATGGTTGCAGTAGACAATATCCGAGCTGTGGTATCAGGATTTTCTGGATCACTTTTCAACACGTCACAGTATAGAAAACGTCACCTCACAAAGCCTAAAACGTCATTAAACTGGTCACATGGGGCGGACATGTTTGTGACGTAGGACGGACAAACAACAACTGGTAAATCTAAATACCAGAACTCGGATATGGTCAAAGATTCAGAGAAGAGGCAAACGCAAACCTTTTTGTCACGGACGCTAGACGGCAAAGACAAAAACTAGATGCTTCCCATTTAAGAGGGGGAGATATAACAAACAAAAATGAACAAGAAACTAAAGCATAACTTCACAAGAAACTGAAGGTATTATCGGGTTCTACGAATTGGTAAGGATGATCTGCTCCACACTTGGAGCCCGACGTCAAACTGCCCATGAAAATTCATCCGATGTTTGTCATTTTGGTTAACACTAGATATACTAAAAATGTATAGTCTCATTTGCAAAATAGATGCATTGTAAAGACATGCCTAGGTAAAGAAAAAGAGAGTCTCGCATGAACTGTAAACACTCTACCATTATGTCAGAGATATTATTTAGATATTAAAATAGCCTTTAAATCCAAGAAAACTTGAACTAAATATAAAACCATAATGTCAAATATATCTTCTTTAAATCAGCATGTTTGCTTCACATCAGACAATGCAAATTCTGCTTTTAATACGTTTCCATATGAATCTATACACTATGCTATAGAATGTTTATACTCCTGCTCGAAAAGTTTTTTCCTGTAAAGGTCATTCTCCCAGTCCATCACAATTTTCGTCAAGAATAAATGATACAGTAACATATGCCATATTATGGGATGCATTTCCAGACCTGTCGGGATACCACTTCCTGTTTATCGACAGCGTATTTTTGTATTGAGGAGTTATTTTGTCAAACCTTTTCCTGCAATAAATAGGAAAAAAACTTGAATTTGTATTGTCGGGACCAGCTTACATGGTCCGACAGTCGACAGCCGATTAGTTCGACACTCATTGGTCCGATACTCATTAGTCCATTGATCAATATTCTGGCAGTCATAAGTTCGAATCGCAACACGACTTTTTAAAAAAGATAAAGATAAAGGCAGCTCACCATCCACCACCATTCACCACCCCACCAAATAAATAAATGACCACGTGAGAAGAGTCATCAATAACTCGTCAGCAACTTATGGACACTTGTGCATAGTTGTTATTTACTCATGAATAATATTATAATAGTTCAGAGTCATGAAAACGTATTAAAGTTAACTATAAAGGTTAGTTCAGGCAGTTTGATAAAGGATTTTTTATATTATATTAATTGCAACATTGAGACGAATGTGTTTTGATGTACAAAACGTCTGAAGGTGTAGATACTATGGACCAATCATAATGCAGGAAATTCAACCAAAACCGACACCTCCGTTTTGAGTAGATTTGACATCCAGAATACAAGAAGACTTACCACTTACCTATCAAATTATTAAAAAAAAATCAGAGTCCTCGAGACAGCATTGCTTAATTGCGACAAGGAAGAAATAGAGACTGATTTCGTCAAATAAGCATATACAAAAAGCCAACCTTACCACATCATGGAACACAAGACAAACAATACAGGCTCTCAAATGCCCTTGAAGATGCAGTTAAAAGGAAAAAGATATGCAGAGCACATAGAATGCAATGGAATGAAGAGAGTATTATGAATGAGCATATCTTTGAAGATAGAGAACCAGAACTGAAAAGAATACACATGAAAGTATGAACACGCAGAATAAACGTAGACTGCAGCCAGAGCATGCTAAGCTCACCTCGTAGCGCAGCTTTGTCACATCTTAAACATGTCAATAAACAGGAATGGACTATAATCATTCTTTTTAACGGATTAATTCATGCATAAAATGTAGGTCACAGACTGCATCCAAAGCATTTATTGCAGCTGTTATCCCGAAATGCATCGTACATATATGGTAGATGTGGTACATGTCGGTTAGCGGGAATAGACTATAACCATTCAACCTAACTCAGTTAGCGGGATTGGACTATAACCATTCAACCTAACTAAGTCGCTCATGCGTAAAAAGTAGGTCACAGACAGCATCAGGAGCATTAACTGTTGTTCTCATCCCAAAATGCATCATACATACTAATGTGTTTGGTGTGGGACATATCAGTAAGCAGGAATAGATTTTAACTATTTTACCTAACCAAGTGGATCAAAGACAGAATCCGAAGCATGCATTGTTGTTGTAATCCCAAAATACCAACATAGTGGATGTGGGACACGTCAGTAAGCAGAAATAGACTTAAACCATTCTACCTATTTAAATCGCTTATGCTTAAAATATAGGTAACGGTCAGCATCCGAAGCATGCATTGTTGTCATCCCAAAATGCCTCATACATTCCAATATGGTTAATGGGACATGTCAGTAAGAGGGAATGGACCTCAACCACACTACCTTGTAAAGCCATTCTTGTGTAAAATATAGGTCACAGTCAGCATCCAAATCATGCATTGTTGATGCCATCCCAAAGTGCATCATACATCATAGCATTGGTCAATGGCTGTACATGTATTGTAGTTGGGAAGGAAGAACTATCATTTTAACAGAATTTTTGATTGTTGGATGGGAATTTTCCCATTCCTGCATTTATGACCCTTGTGTTGTAGTTGGGTGAATAGAACTGCCGGCAAGACCTGACTAATACCCATTCATTTGCATTTAGTGTTGAAAGTATTTATACCAAAAATAAGATACAAGTTAAAGGTGTAAAAGTTGATCATGTGAACTAGATATCCTTAAAGAACAGTTGGAATATGAGTTAAAGTTATGATGGAGATGAAAATTAATAAACGTGGTACTTGTTGTTGGCAAGGTGGACCTCTCAAATGAGTAAGAAAAACTCTAAGCACAAGGTGAATAACTTGATCATGCAAATCTTTAGAAGTTTTTTTTCTGAAGTTATGAGCTATTTTTGGCTCACTGGACCTCTAAAATCTGTAAAATCATAGGTTTTCAAACTTAAAAATAAACAAGTGCACGGCTTCATATTCAGGTGGAATTCTGATAAATTTTGAAAAAGAAATTTTGTAAAGGCTTTGAGAGGACCTGGATACTTTTAAGTATAAAATATCAAAGAAGCCATACCTTTTTCAAAATCTTAAGACTCAATTTGGAAATACCAGATGCACTGTTTTATATGGTAGTTGAAATTCTTACAAAATTTGAAAAATATATTCCCAAGAGAGTCTTAGATTACCTCCAGGCAAAAATATCTATAGACAGACGGACAATGCGATACCTATATACCCTCTTGATTGTTGCGGGGTATTAATGATCCCTAAGTATTGAAGGTTACTGAACCTTTTACTGTATTGTTGACAGCTGGGTTGAAGCTTGGAGAAGGGGATTTACAAATTTGTTGTAGTTCGGGAAGAGTTGATCGCTTAACAATGTTAACAGCATTTGACTTCTGTGCAGTACCTAAGGAAGCGACTGATTCTTTTACAGCATTTGTTAATTGCAGAGTTGTTACTGTGAAGAAGAGGACGATCCTTTTGCAGCATTGGTTAACAGGTTGCTAGTGTGTAGAAGACACATCCCCTCTTAATCCTTGGTTGTTCACAGCATTGTAGCTGAGGTAACAGGGAATGTGATCCCTTTACAGCATTGGTTGCAGGCAGTGTTGTAGCTGAGGAAGCAGGGGATGTGACCCCTTTACAGCATTAATTGCAATCAGTGTTGTAGCTGACAATGGCTGAGGGAGTAGGGGATGTGATCCCTTTACAGCAATGGTTGATGGTGTTGTTCTACCAGGGGAAGCAGGGAACTGACCCCTTTATAACATTGACTGATGACTTTGTTGTAGCTTGGAAGAAATGACTGACTCCTAAACAGCATTGGCTAATGGTTTTGCTGTCATTGGAGTAAAGGGTGGATTCCTCAACAGCATTGGTTGAAAACTACACGTGTTGTAGTGGGGAAAGGGTGGATTGATCCCTTCACAGTATTGGTTGATGGCCAAGATGATGCTGAGGAGTAGGCGCTGATATCTTTACAGCATTGGTTGACAAGTGTGTTGTAGCTGNGCAAGGGGGGGGGGGGGGGGGGGGGGGGGGGGGCTGATATCTTTACAGCACTGGCTGCTGGCTGTTTTTTTAGAAGAGGGAGAAGGGATCTGGTCACTTTATAGTAATGGCTGAACGCTGTGCTAAAGCTGGGAGGGACTGGACTAACATCTTTACAATATCGGTTGCTGGCTGTGTTGTAGCTGATAAAGGAGTTAGTTTATCCTTTCAGGGAACTGATGGAAAACTGTGCTGTTGGAGGGGATTGATCATTTTAAAGCATTAATTGATAACTATTGTAGATGGATGAGGAGTGGACTGATTATCTTGCAGAATTTGTAGAAGACTATACAGTAGCTGAAGGAGGAAGGGACTGATACCTCAGGAACATTGGTTGACAACTGTGTTGTAGCTTGGGGAAAAGGGAACAAATCCCTGTACAACATTCACGGCTGGTAATCGCCACAAGCAGAACCTTTTGAAAAGAAATCCGTAAGGAAAGTTTCTCGTTGTGACGACGGAAACCATACACAACCGCTTTGCGAAGATAGTAAAAATAAACCATAGAAAGCAGCCACAGCTAAGCTCACCTCGTTGCACAGCATTGTCATATGTTGTACATGTCAGTAAACATTGAATGGACTATATTCTTTCTAATAAATTCAGTCATGCATAAAATGCAGTACAGAGACTGCATCCAAAGCATTCACTGCATCTGTCACCTAAAAACCGTTTTACCTAACCAAGTCGATCATGCGTAAAATGTAGGTCAAAGACAGAATCCGAAGTATGCATTGTTGTAATCCCGAAATGCATCATACATACAAACATGGTTGATGTGGGACATGTCAGTAAGCAGAAATAGACTTTATTACTCCCCTTTGGGTCGTTGTCTCTTTGTTACATTCCCAGTTTCCCTTCTTTTTTCTATGTGACCATTCTACCTAACCAAATTGCTTATGCGTAAAATATAGGCGACGGTCAGCATCTGAAGCATGCATTGTTGTTGTAATCCCTAAATGCCTAATACATACCAATATGATTGATGTGGAAAATGACAGTAAGCGGGGATGGACTTTAAAAATTCAATCTTACCGAGCCGCTCATGCGTAAAATAAAGGTAACGTTCAGCATCCGAAGCATGCATTGTTGTCATCTAAAAATGCCTCATACGTTCCAATATGGTTAATGGGACATGCCAGTAATCGGGAATTGACTTCAACCACACTACCTTATAAAGCCACTCATGTGTAAAATATAGGTCACAGTCAGCATCCAAATCATGAAGTATGATGTTTTTATCATAAAATGCATCATGCATCATAGCATTGGTCAAGGGCTGTATTGTAGTTGAGGAGGAATAACTATGATTTTCACAGAATTGTTTGATTGTTGGATGGGAATTTTCCCATTCCTGCATTGATGATCCTTGTGTTGTAGTTGGGTGAATAGAACTGTCGGCAAGGCCTGACTAATACCAATTCATTTGCATTCAGTGTTGAAAGTATTTACACCAAAAGATCAAATCCAAGTTAAAGGTGTAAAAGTTGATCACGTGAACTAGATATCTTTAAAGTACAGTTGGAATATGAGTTAAAATTATGATGGAGATGAAAATCAATAAACGAGATACTTGTATTTGGCTAGGTGGACCTCTCAAATGAGTAAGAAACAAAATGTGTTCATGAAACACTATGCTCCCGGTAGCAGCCATGTCTTCAATACAAAATTAATGCTAAAATTGCCATCACTAGAAATTAAGGTTAAGTAGACACTTGTACTAAGCCCCTTTAGATCTATTCACATATAGAATATCAAGCCTCTTGCAAGTGTAATTGACAAGCTAAAAGCAACATCTAGATTTTGACCTTTTGACCTCTGTGACTTTGACCTTTCTCCTGACCTTAATGAAATTTGCATAATGGTGTTTGGCTTTATATGAACATTAC
This sequence comes from Modiolus philippinarum, assembly GCA_002080025.1. Lineage (NCBI taxonomy): Eukaryota > Metazoa > Mollusca > Bivalvia > Mytilida > Modiolidae > Modiolus > Modiolus philippinarum. The sequence continues at coordinate 66,080 of MJUU01017094.1, read as the reverse complement.
ACAGGTCAAATATGAAGGTCCTATCACACCTGGTTGAAAGATATCGCCAATGTTAAAGTTTTCAAATTTTCACTCAGTGACCTTGAACTTCGACCTGACCCAAATATTTTTGGTGGATTTGTACTAAGCTTTATTAGATCTTTTCACATATAGAATATGAAGCCTCTAGCAATTGTAATTAATGAGCTACAGGAAAATCTAGATTTTGACCTTTTAACCTCTGTGACCTTGACCTTTGTCCGGACCTAAGGGAAATTTGCATAATACTCTTGAAATCCATATAACCAATATACAGGCCAAATATGAAGGTTCTATCTGATCTGGTTTAAAAGATGTAGGCAATGATAAATTTTCCAATTTGCATTCAGAAACCTTGACCTTTGACCTGGCTGAATTTGTTTTGGTGGATTTGTACCTAGCTTCATTACATCTATTCATAAATGAAATCTGAAGCCTCTAGCAATTGTACTTAACGAGCTATAGCAAAATCTCGATTTTGACCTTTTGACCTCTGTGACCTTGACCTTTGACCTGACCTCAGTGAATTTGCATAATGCTGTTGTTTCATATGATCAATATACTGGCCAAATAGGAAGGTCCTATCACATCTGGTTGAAAAGATATAGGCAATGTTCAGGTTTTTGTTAAAGTTTTCAAATTTGCACTCGATGACCTTGACCTTTGACCTGACCCAAATTCTTGTGGTGGATTTATATTAGAATTTGTTAGATCTATTCACATATAGAATATCAAGTCTCTAGCAATTGTAATTAATGAGTAAAGCAGAAATCTAGATTTTACCTTTTGACCTCTGTGACCTTGACCTTTGACCTGACCTTAGTGAAATTTGCATAATGGTCTTCAGCTTTGCATGATCAATAAACATACCAAATATGAAGTTCCTATCACATCTGGTTTAAAAGTTATAAGCCAGGTCAAAGTTGCGGACAGACAGACAGACAGACAGACAGGGCAAAAACAATATGCCCCCGATCTAAAGATCCGGGGACATAAAAAACTCTAAGCACAAGGTGAATGACTTGATCATGCAAATCTTGGAAGTTTGATTTATTTTCTGAAGTTATGAGCTAATTTTGGCTCCATGAACCACTAAAATCTGTTAATCCCTACTGCTCTGCACCTGTTTATCTTGCAGAAATTGTAAAGGACTATACAGTTGCTGAAGGAGGAAGGGACTGATACCTCAGGAACATTGGTTGACAGCTGTGTTGTAGCTTGGGGAGAAGGGAACAAATCCCTGTACAACATTCACGGCTGGTAATCGGCACAAGCAGAACCTTTTGCAAAGAAATCCGTGAGGAAAGTTTCTGGTTTTGACGAAGGACTCCATACAAAACCGCTTGCGAAGATAGTAAATGTAAAACATAGAAAGCAGCGACAGCTAAGCTCACCTCGTTGTGCAGCATTGTCACATGTTGCACATGTCAGTAAACAATGAATGGACTATATTCTTTCTAATAAATTCAGTCATGCATAAAATGTAGTACACAGACTACATCCAAAGCTTTCACTGCAGCTGTCACCCAAAAATGCATCATGCATACCATTATTGTTGATGTGGGACATGTCAGTAAGCGGGAATGGATTTAAACCATTTTCCCTATCCAAGTCGATCATGCGTAAATGTTGGTCAAAGACAGAATCCGAAGCATGCATTGTTGTTGTAATCCCGAAATGCATCATACATACCAACATGGTTGATGTGGGACATGTCAGTAAGCAGTAATAAACTTTAACCATTCTACCTAAAAATTGCTTATGCGTAAAATATAGGTCACGGTCAGCATCTGAAGCATGCATTGCTGTTGTAATCCCTAAATGCCTAATACATTGAAAATGACAGTAAGCGGGGTGGACTTCAACCATTCAACCTTACCAAGCCGCTCATGCGTTAAATGTAGGTAACGGTCAGCATCCGAAGCATGCATTGTTGTCATCCAAAAATACCCCATACATTCCAATATGGTTAATGGGACATGTCAATAAGCGGGAATTGACTTCAACCACACTACCTTATAAAGCCACTCATGTGTAAAATATAGGTCACAGTCAGTATCCAAATCATGAAGTATGATTTTTTTTTATCACAAAATGCATCATGCATCATAGCATTGGTCAAGGGCTGTATTGTAGTTGAGGAGGAATAACTATCATTTTCACAGAATTGTTTGATTGTTGGATGGGAATTTTCCCATTCCTGCATTAATGATCCTTGTGTTGTAGTTGGGTGAATAGAACTGTCGGCAAGGCCTGACTAATACCAATTCATTTGCATTCAGTGTTGAAAGTATTTACACCAAAAGATCAAATCCAAGTTAAAGGTGTAAAAGTTGATCACGTGAACTAGATATCTTTAAAGTACAGTTGGAATACGAGTTAAAATTATGATGGAGATGAAAATCAATAAACGAGATACTTGTATTTGGCTAGGTGGACCTCTCAAATGAGTAAGAAACTAAATGTGTTTATGAAACACTATGCCCAGGGTAGCAGCCATGTCTTGAATACAAAATTAATGCTAAAATTGCCATCACTAGAAATTAAGGTTAAGTAGACATTTGTACTAAGCCCCTTTAGATCTATTCACATATAGAATATCAAGCCTCTTGCAAGTGTAATTGACAAGCTAAAAGCAATATCTAGATTTTGACCTTTTGACCTCTGTGACCTTGACCTTTCTCCTGACCTTAATGAAATTTGCATAATGGTGCTTGGCTTTATTTGATCATTACACAGGCCAAATATGAAGGTCCTATCACACCTGGTTGAAAGATATCGCCAATGTTAAAGTTTTCAAATTTTCGCTCAGTGACCTTGAACTTCGACCTGACCCAAATATTTTTGGTGGATTTGTACTAAGCTTTATTAGATCTATTCACATATAGAATATGAAGCCTCTAGCAATTGTAATTAATGAGCTACAGGAAAATCTAGATTTTGACCTTTTGACCTCTGTGATCTTGATTTTTGACCTGACCTCAGTGAAATTTGCATAATACTGTTCAGTTTGATATGATCAATATACTGGCCAAATAGGAAGGTACTATCACATCTGGTTGAAAAGATATAGGCAATGTTAAAGTTTTTGTTAAAGTTTTCAAATTTGCACTCGATGACCTTGACCTTTGACCTAACCCAAATTCTTGTGGTGGATTTATATTAGAATTTGTTAGATCTTAGGGACTTAGGGAAATTATATTCAGATAAAGTAAATGGGGCAAAAATTCGATCGCGGGCAAGATGGGTTGAAGAAGGGGAAAAAAACTCTAAATACTTTTTGGGATTAGAAAAAACCAGGCAAACTAAGAAAAATATTACTTCTTTAAAAAATGATCAAGGGAATTTAGTTCATGAACAAAACAAAATTTTGGATATAGAAAAAAATTATTACAGTAATCTGTATGCATCACAAAACCCTGATGTTCAGAAAATAAATGAATATATAGAAAATACAAATGTTGGTTGTATTTTATCAGAAAATGACGGACGTAATTTAGAGGGTAAATTTTCAATTGAGGAATGTACAAAGTCTGTGTTTAGTATGAAATTAAACAAATCTCCTGGGATTGACGGGCTATCCGTAGAATTTTATAGAACCTTCTGGAAATATCTTGATTCTTTTGCAGTAAGTGTTTTCAATAAATGTTATGAAAATGAAGAATTAACTGCACTACAAAAATTGGGGTTAATTACACTAATTTATAAAAAAGATGACCCTTTTGTTCTTGATAATTATCGTCCAATTACACTTCTTAATGTTGATACAAAGATTATTGCCTATACAATAGCACAAAGAATAAAACCAATTCTATATAAGATAGTACACAATGACCAAAATGCTTACATTCGTAATAGATATATAGGTTTTAACATTAGACAAATTCAAGATATAATCGATTATTCAGATAAATTCAATGTGGATGGGGCTATTTTATTTCTTGATTTTTCAAAAGCTTTCGACTCTTTAGAATGGGAATTCATGTATAAATCTTTAATTAAATTTGAATTTCAAAATTCGATTATAAGTTGGATAAAAACACTGTATAAGGATATAAAAAGATGTATACTAAATAACGGATGGATTTCAAGTCCCTTTAACATACAACGCGGGATCCGACAAGGGTGTCCAGCAAGTTGTATACTTTTCATTATTGCTTTAGAAATACTAGCATGTAGACTTAGACAAGATACAAATATAAAGGGAATTCAAATAAAAGTTGACGGGAAAACACATAGTCTGAAAATTAGCCAGTTAGCAGATGACACTTCTGTCTTTGTTAGTACAAAACAAGAAGTCTGTAGTGCACTTAATTTAATAGAAATATTTGGTTCATTATCTGGTCTTAAATTAAATAGGAATAAAACAGAGGGCATGTGGTTAGGGAGGTTAAAACACTGCAAAGAGAAGATAGGGAATATAAAATGGACTCAAGAGCCAATAAAATGCTTGGGGGTATATTTTGGTCACGAGAAGGAAAAGTGTAAGAGATTAAATTTAGAAAAATATTATCTGAAATCTGAAAAATTAGTAAATGATTGGAACAAAAGAAATCTTACTATGATTGGAAGAATTACAGTAGTAAAGTCATTGATTTTGCCAAATATTACTTATGTAGCTTCAGTTACCGACATTGACAGTACCTATTTATCTAAGTTTAAAACACTTATTTATAAATTCATTTGGAACAGAAAAAAGGAAAAAGTTAAACGGAATACACTTTGTCTGGATTATGAAAAGGGGGGTTTGAAAATGATTGATATTGATAATTATATTGATGCAATTAGAATCGGCTGGGTTAAAAAATTAATTTACACAAATGACTGTAATGCAAATTGGAAAATAATACCAAAATACTACTTTAATAAATTTGGGTCTAATTTCATTATTTTTAATACGAATTTTGATAATTTAAATCTTATTAACGGAATTAAAGATGTACTACCAGATTTTTATTTACAAATCGTTAAAGCATGGATAAAGGCAAACCAAATTGACAAATCAGAACCAACAAAAATGAAAGATATCAGGCAACAAATAATTTGGGGGAATAAATTAATTAAGTTAGGGGGGAAATCTTTAATCTATCCAAATTGGATCAAAGACAATATAGTTTTTGTTAATGATCTAATCGACAGTCAAGGTAGAATTTCCCAGGTTTATATAATGAATAAACTTTCAACTTTATCAAACTGGTTTTCAGAATATTCAAAATTGATTAAAGCAATTCCGGTGAAATGGGTTTCTGTTTTAAAACAAGAGGATTCTTTCAAAACCATAGTGCAAACAAACACAAAATTATATTTGGAAAATATCAAAAAACAAAAATTTGACTTGGAGAAGATGTCTTCAAAAGAAATTTACAATATATTGAGGTTAAAAGTATATGAGAAACCATTAGGATTTTCAAAATGGCAAACTCGGTTACAAATCGAAGATTTGTCTTTAAAATTAAAGTATACTTTGCATTTTATATTTACTATCTTGTGGACGAATAAACTTAAAATCTTCGGTGGAAACTTCTGCATTTTATTTTACCCTGTAAATACCTTTTAGAAAAATGGAAAGTCACTGACAATAATGAATGCAATATATGTAATGTAACAGAAGATTACGAACACTTTTTTTATTACTTGCACCTATTATAAATTATTTTGGAAAAAAATCAAAGACATTCTAAATAAATGTAAGATCGGATTACACGTTATAGATATGAATTTCCTGGTATTTGGCTATAAAATTAATTGTAGAAAATATGATGGGCTAAATCTCTTTTTAACGGTTGTATTGTTTGAAATTTATAAATGCCATTATATTTCAGACCTTAAAACAAAGAATATAAATGTTTTCGATTTGTTTCAGAAAGAATTTGAAGAACAATTGTATACATGTCCCGATAAAAAAATATTGGATGACCCTTTTATTAAGAATCTACGAAAAATATTAATTACAACTTAAAGCGAATAGAGAGGGGAGCGAGGCGTCCCTTAAGGACCAAGGACACCCGGACAACTTGAATCCAGTGCCAAATGAGCTGTTGTCTCGGTGCCCTTGGACTTTGGGGACGACGGCTCTTATCCTTATTCTTATCTTTATTTATCAAAAATATTTAAAGTAAAACTCATTTTTGTGAATAAATATGAGATGTTGTATTGTTAAATTAATGTTTCAATTGCAAGTTTTTTTGCTTTTACATTTGTATTATCACACTAACAAAAATATGGTAAATGTTATTAACATGTCTTCTTCACATACCAAATCCCCTGGTTTGGTTATGTGACTAATAATTCAGGGAAGAGCCTTGGTGGGATAGTTGTACCACCAAGGACATTTGTTAACAACAAGTTGTTGATTAAAGTCATGAAATTCTTAAAAAAATAAAAAAAATAAATAAATAATTCATATTACAAAAAAAAAGAAAAAAGAATTTGTTAGATCTATTCACATATAGAATATCAAGTCTCTAGCAATTGTAATTCACGAGCTATAGCAGAAATCTAGATTTTGACCTTTTGACCTCTGTGACCTTGACCTTTGACCTGACTTCAGTGAAATTTGCATAATGGTCTTCAGCTTCGCATGATCAATAAACATACCAAATATGAAGTTCCTATCACATCTGGTTTAAAAGTTATAAGCCAGGTTAAAGTTGCGGACAGACAGGGCAAAAACAATATGCCCCCGATCTAAAGATCCGGGGACATAAAAACTCTAAGCACAAGGTGAATGACATGATCATGCAAATCTTGGAAGTTTGATTTCTTTTCTGAAGTTATGAGCTATTTTTGGCTGCATGAACCACTAAAATCTGTTAAACCCTACTGCTCTGCACCTGTTTATCTTGCAGAAATTGTAGAAGACTATAGAGTAGCTGAAGGAGGAGGGGACTGATACGTCAGGAACATTGGTTGACAGCTGTGTTGTAGCTTGGGGAGAAGGGAACCAATTCCTGTACAACATTCACGGCTGGTAATCGGCACAAGCAGAACCTTTTGCAAAGAAATCCGTGAGGAAAGTTTCTGGTTTTTGACGAAGGAGACCATACACAACCGCTTATCGAAGATAGTAAATGTAATCCATAGAAAGCAGCCACAGCTAAGCTCACCTCGTTGCACAGCATTGTCATATGTTGTACATGTCAGTAAACATTGAATGGACTATATTCTTTCTAATAAATTCAGTAATGCATAAAATGTAGTGCCCAGACTGCATCCAAAGCATTCACTGCAGCTGTCACCTAAAAATGCATCATGCATACCAATATTGTTAATGTTGGACATGTCAGTAAGCGGGACTGGACTAAAACCATTCTACCTAACCAAGTCGCTCATGCGTAAAATGAAAGTCAAAGACAGCAACCGAAGCATGTATTGTTGTTGCTATCCCAAAATGCATCATACATAACAATATTTTTTATTTGGGACATGTCAGTAAGCGGGAATGGACTTTAACAATTCTACCTAACCAAGTCGCTCATGCGTAAAATGTAGGTTACAGACAGCATCCGAAGCATGCATTGTTATTACGGTCCCAAAATGGATCATACATACTAATATGGTTGATGTGGGACATGTCAGTAAGCGGGAATTGACTTAAACCATTCTACCTAATCAAGTAGCTCATGCGTAAAATGAAGGTCAGACAGCATTCGAAACATGCATTGTTGTTGTCATCCAAAAATGCATCATACATACCAATATATATGATGTGGAACATGTCAGTAAGCGGGAATGGACTTTAACCATTCTATCTAACCAAGTCGTTCATGGGTAAAATGTAGGTCACAGACAGCATCCGAAGCATGCATTGTTGTTGTCATCCCAAAATGCATCATACCAACCAATCTGGTTGATGTGAGACTTGTCACTAAGCAGGAATGGACTTGAACCATTCTACCAAACCGGACGCGGATTCTAGGGGTATCACATANACCCCCCCCCCCCCTCACTTCATGAGGTGAGCTAAAAATCGGAATTATGTTTTTCATTGTTCAAAGAATGCTATACTGTGGTATATGCATTCAGAATTTATGGCATGCATAGTTTATTGTCGTAGACTCAGTAGAGCTCTCGTGTTATCAATCATTCCACGATAAATCAGACAAAAATTTTGTCACTCTTTCATTCTCATCATGTATTTGACTAAGATACATTTTATCTTACAATATTTTGTAATCGTTAGATGCCTCTCGTGAGTATTTATATTTTAGGATACAGTAGTCCCTCCATTATAAGGCCCCTCCCTATAGAGACCACCTCCTTTATTTGGCCACATTTCTCCTGCATTAATCACTTATAATTCAATTTGACCTCCCTTTAGAGGCCACCTCCATGATCTAACCAAAGGCCGTCCTTTTGATGTCAGTTAAAATGAAAGTATTCACTCCTATTAAAGGCCACTTTTACAAATTTTTTCATGTTTGATCACTGAAATTTTCTAATTTTAAATTTTTTTATGGTATAATTTCTGAAGAGTAAAATGATTCATATATGACAAAAAAAAATAAAGAACCTTAGTGAGCAAGCTCACATACCCCACGCCCCCACATATCCGATAATCCTGCATTATCTAAAAATTATCAAAAATTGAAATCCAAGTAGTTTGCACATCTCTTACAGATGCACAATCATCCTGTAGAATATCTTAAAAACTGTAGGAGGATTTATCCGAACAAATAAGGTACCCTATATGCAATATAATGCATAAAAATGACAAAGTTCAACAATGTGTAGTTTTCTGAAAAAAATATCAAAAATCAAAATCGAAGTAGCATGTACATCTTTAATATGTGAATTATCAACCTGCAAAATAATAACTTCCTATCTAATAAACTGTAGGAAGAGTTATCCGGACAAATGATGTACCCTATATGCAATATAATGCATAAAAATGACAAAGTTCAACAATGTGTAGTTTGCTGAAAAATTATCAAAAATCAAAATCCAAGTAGTATGCACATCTTTGATATGTGCAAAATCCACCTGCAAAATAAAAACTTCCTAGCTTAAAAACTGTAGGAGGATTAATCCGGACAAATGGTATACCTATATGCAATATAATGCATAAAAATGACAAAGTTCAACAATGTGTAGTTTGCTGAAAAATTATCAAAAATCAAAATCCAAGTAGTATGCACATCTTTGATATGTGCACAATCAACCTGCACAATAAAAACTTCCTAGCTTAAAAACTGTAGGAGGAGTTATCCGGACAAATGGTATACCCACTTGATGACAGACGGATGGACGGGCGGACTGACGGACGGACGGACAGACTGACTGACGGACGGACTGATTGACCAGTCAAAAACTATATACCCTCCGCAACTTTGTTGCGTGGGGTATAATAAATAACTTGGTGTTGTAGGTTTAGTGTAACATTTCCATAAGTAAGTTATGTTGCATATAACAGATAGAATTAAGAAAAGATTCTTCATGGGTTTGAATTAAAAAAAAAATCAAATAAGCCTTTGAAATTACAAGCACAAAGGTGATTATATTAATGTAATTGTCTTTTCACATTTTGTAAAAGTTAAGTTAATCTAACATGTGTCACCACCAATAATAAAAACAAGTGTGGATCGTACTGTAAGGCAATACAGAAGTCCCCTACCGGTGGAATAATTCTTTGTTTCTTGATCTGTAACCTATAATGGTTGATTTACAATGCAAATATCAGCTTAATATCTGAAATGGTTTAGAAAAAAGTCTGGAAAACCTATATTTTACCAAAACTTTCTAAGTCAAAGGCCCATAACTCCGTCAAATATCAATAAAATGGAACCAAACTTGAACTTGATCTGTAACTCATAATGGTAGACTCACATAGCAAATATTAGCTTCATATTTGGAAATTTTAGAAAAAAAGTCCA
>MJUU01017094.1:37937-55674 GCA_002080025.1 Modiolus philippinarum | reverse complement strand
AGACTGACAGACGGACTGACGGCCTAACGAAGCGCAAACCTAAAGTCCCCTTCGGCGAAGCCGGTAGGGGACTAAAAATATGATTTATCTTTTGTACTTAATTAATTTAAACAGGAAAAATAATTACATGTATATGTGTCAGAAATTAAGGACCCTTTGGACTAAAATCAATGAAACATAATAAACAAATAATTTTTATCTAAATTTATTTATTTACAATATTTAAATCAAATCAATTCAAATCCATCCTGGAAAATTCATCTTTGTTTGATACCTCCCTACAGAGACCACCTCCATTATCAGGTCAAACTTTCTCTGCAGGAGGGGTGGGTGGCCTTATAATGGTGCTGGGACTAATATAATATAATTGTCCCAGTAGTGGAGGGACTACTGTATATCTGCATTGCTTAAGCGTGCTAATAAATACAAATCCTTGTTTTGATGCTTGAGGAGATTTGTTCTGATTGAGGATATTGAGAATGCCCGAGGAGATTCACTTTGTTCATGTATACAAAGTAGTTGGTATATGAGAATATTCATGTAGTTTCCATACTTTTATCAGTGTCAACATGAACTAAATTGGTTATGTCTATGTCCCACAGTCTGTTCTTTTGTTCATTTATTCATAATGCTGTATTTGCGTTTTTTTCGCCTCAACTAGTAAATGCATTTCTAAGAAGGTTTTCCCACAATAAGAGAATATTTCATACCTTTTACTAGATTCAAATGTACAACTATAAATATGGGCTTTCCATTAAGATTTTTTCTCTCATTGATACTATTTGATAGCATCATTTTCATGTCCATAAGGAAACATAATTTTTTAGCATCATTTTCATGTCCATAAGGAAACATTATTTTTTAACACTAAATTCATGTTAAATTTGTAGACAATTTCATATGTCATTCCTACTTATGTTATACTAATTGTCGTAGAATTTATGAGTGCAAAGAAGATAATTTTGTTTTGTTTTTTTTTTTTGTATGTTTTTGTTTCTGTTTTTCTTTTCTCTTTTGGTTTTTTTGTTTTTGTTTTGTTTTTTTCTTTCCATTGTGGTTTTTTGTTTTGCTTTTTTCAACAAGGGGTCACCAGTGGCCGATCAAGTATCTGAATTTAGGGTATGAGGTCACAATGTAAGGAATATAAATTCCAATGTGACCTTGCATGTATTTTTTTCAGTTGGATTATTACTAATTTAGCAGATAGCCGTGTAAAGATTTAAAAGAAGAATTTTTACAAAAGATCCTGTGTTTATTCTATTTTGGGGGTCTGAGGACTGCACACCCCTTAATGAACTTGATATGTAACTCATGGTGGTAGACTTACATACAAAATTTTAAGCAAATATCTTGTATAGTATGGAAAAAAAAGTCCTGAAAACTGAGTGTGACAGACTGACTGACAGAGTGCAAACCTAAAGTCCCCTTCGGCAAAGCCGGTAGGGGACTAAAAATATGATTTATCTTTTGTCCTTAATTAAATTACCAAGGAAAAATAATTGCATGTATATGTGTCAGAAATTAAGGACCCTTTGGTCTAAAATCGCTGAAACATAATAAACAAATTATTTTTATCTAAATTTATTTATTATTTACAATATTTAAATCAAATCAATTCAAATCCATCCTGGAAAATTCATCTTTGTTTGATACCTCCCTACAGAGACCACCTCCATTATCAGGTCAAACTTTCTCTGCAGGAGGGGTGGGTGGCCTTATAATGGTGCTGGGACTAATATAATATATTTGTCCCAGTAGTGGAGTGACTACTGTATATCGCATTGCTTAAGCATGCTGATAAATACAAATTATAGCAATGTCCTTGTTTTGATGCTTGGAAGATATGTTCTGATTGAGGATATTGAGAATGTGCGAGGAGATTTGCTTTGTTCATGTATACAAAGTAGTTGGTATATGAGAATATTCATGTAGTTTCCATACTTTTATCAGTGTCAACATGAACTAAATTGGTTATGTCTATGTCCCACAGTCTGTTCTTTTGTTCATTTATTCATAATGCTGTATATGGCTTTTTTCGCCTCAACTAGTAAATGCATTTCTAAGAAGGTTTTCCCACAATAAGAGAATCATTCACACCTTTTACTAGATTAAAATGTACAACTATAAATATGGGCTTTCCATTAAGATTTTTTCTCTCAATGATACTATTTGATAGCATCATTTTCATGTCCATAAGTAAACATAATTTTTTAGCATCATTTTCATGTCCATAAGGAAACATAATTTTTTAACACTAAATTCATGTTAAATTTGTAGACAATTTCATATGTCATACCTACTTATGTTATACTAATTGTCGTAGAATTTATGAGTGCAAAGAAGATAATTTTGTTTTGTTTTGTTTTTTTTTTGTTTGTTTTTGTTTCTGTTTTTCTTTTCTCATTTGGTTTTTTGTTTTTGTTTTTTAATTTTTTAATTTTTTGTTTTTTTGTTTTTTCTTTCCATTGTGGTTTTATGTTTTGCTTTTTTCAATAAGGGGTCACCAGTGGCCGATCAAATATCTGAAGTTAGGGTATGAGGTCGCAATGTAAGGAATATAAATTCCAATGTGACCTTGCATGTATTTTTTTCAGTTGGATTATTTCCAAGTTAGCAGATAGCTGTGTAAAGATTTTAAAAATTTTTACAAAAAAATCCTTTGTTTATTCTAGTTTGGGGGTCTGAGGACCGCACACCCCTTAATCCACCCTTACATCTGCATCTAGGCATTGACGCTCCGCTTGCCATTTCTCTTAAATTCTGCATGGTGAATTAAATATATTTTACTCAAAGATTTGTCTTATCTTCTAAAATACCCATATTTAACATGCATAATTTTAACGCTTTATTACAATATTACCCTATGAACAAATTCTTGATTCCATCAAATAGTAGAAACAATATCTTGTCATCAAATAAAAATAAACAAATGAATGGAAAAACCAATATGTACTTATATGTGTATTAACAGAATATAACAAAATTACATAACATATTTTTATGAATAACACTTAAATAAGTGAATTGGATTTATATTCCTTTCTATTCTTTTTCGTATAATTTGTCCATCACATATACGGAACAGGGTTGCATTGTTAGTTTGTTAAATTGTTAAATTCTGCATACCATTGTATTTCAAAGGTTATTCAGAATAAACTTATCTTGTATTGAAAAAAAAGAATGCAGAGATGTACGGAAAAACGACAGAACCAATCTAGAAAATGGCGATGCAAATCGAAAAATAGAAACTTCATGAATATTAATCAAATTCTTATGTGCTAACTACTTTGTATACATGAACAAAGTGAATCTCCTCGCACATTCTCAATATCCTCAATCAGAACAAATCTCCGCACGTATCAAACCAAAGACATTGGCAGTTTTTTAAATTTATTAGCACGCTTAAGCAATTCCTATGTATCCTAAAATATCAATAGTCACAAGAGGCATATAACATTACAAAATATTGAAAACATAAAATGTATCTTAGTCAAATACATGAAGAGGAAGGAAGAGTGTCAAAATTTTCCTCTGATTTTTTGTAGGAGGATTGATATTGTGAGATTTCAAAACAAATTTTTACAAAAAAATCCTTTGTTTATTCTATTTTGGGGGTCTGAGGACCGCACACCCCTTAATCCATCCTTACATCTGCATCTAGGCATTGACACTCCCCTTGCCATTTCTCTTAAATTCTGCATGGTGAATTAAATATATTTTACTCAAAGATTTGTCTTATCTTCTAAAATACCCATATTTAACATGCATAATTTTAACGCTTTATTACAATATTACCCTATGAACAAATTCTTGATTCCATCAAATAGTAGAAACAATATCTTGTCATCAAATAAAAATAAACAAATGAATGGAAAAACCAATATGTACTTATATGTGTATCAACAGAATATAACAAAATTACATAACATATTTTTATGAATAACAGTTAAATAAGTGAATTGAATTTATATTCCTTCCTATTCTTTTTCGTATAATTTGTCCATCACATATACGGAACAGGGTTGCATTGTTAGTTTGTTAAATTGTTAAATTCTGCATACCATTGTATTTCAAAGGTTATTCAGAATAAACTTATCTTGTATTGAAAAAAAAAGAATGCAGAGATGTACGGAAAAACGACAGAACCAATCTAGAAAATGGCGATGCAAATCGAAAAATAGAAACTTTATAAATATTAATCAAATTCTTATGTGCTAACTACTTTGTATACATGAACAAAGTGAATCTCCTCGCACATTCTCAATATCCTCAATCAGAACAAATCTCCTCATGTATCAAACCAAAGACATTGGCAGTTTTTTTTATTTATTAGCACGCTTAAGCAATTCCTATGTATCCTAAAATATCAATAGTCACAAGAGGCATATAACATTACAAAATATTGAAAACATAAAATGTATCTTAGTCAAATACATGATGAGAAAGGAAGAGTGTCAAAATTTTCCTCTGATTTTTTGTGGAAGGATTGATATTGCGAGAGCTCTACTGTGTCTAGGACAATAAACTATGCATGCTAGAAATTCTGAATGCATTTACCATAGCAAAGCATTTTTTGATTTTGCAATATGAAAACAATGAAAAAGATAATTCCGATTTTTTTACATGTGTGAAGCAGATGTGTATGATCTCCTCCATCACAACTGGAAACTCTCCTCACAGACTTTTTTGCAGAACAAAAGGTTCTGCTTGTGCCAATTACGTGATGGTTTGTTGCTGTCTTGTTCACATTTACTCAATATCTCTCTTTATTATCACACAATTCCAATTCTATGTGTAAAAAACAGAAACCACAGTTTTGTCTAATGATCACTTTGTTTACTATGGATTTATATTTGAGTAATGAATAAATCATTTATTTACCTTTTATCCCATTTACACATATGCATTAAATTTCAAAGTTGTTTACAATTAATAATTCCTTAATTACCGTAGTCATAATTAGTTGCATAAAATCAGGCCATAATTCTCATTCAATAACTCAATTAAACTTCATAGTACTGTGAAAGCACTATTGTTCGTTGGGTACCAATTTTCGTGGATTTCGTGGTTTGCCAAAACAACGAAATTAAGTTCCCAACAAAATGCATTTTTTCTGTTGAGTTTTAATACATAGATTTCGAAACCACAAATTTAAGTACCCACGAAATAGTGAAATTTATGAAAACCACGAAAATTGATGTCCACGAATAAAAGTACTTCCACAGTATTTCACAAGCAATCCTACTGATGTTTCAGTATTTTCCTTACTTATGTTCACAACATTCCAATATCAAACTGAGTATTGTGGATAAATGCACTTTCTCCAATTCCCAGCAGCTGATTAAATGTGCACACATATTTTTAACCAAGGGGCGTTGATTAAACTTCCATGAGAGATTTCCCGCCATTTAACATTTTTCACGTTTTACACACATTTCATGGGAGAAAAACATTCTCATTCAGTTAGGTCGTGAGTTAAAAATATTTCTTCTCTTGAGATATCAAAATTTCGATATTATCATGGTATATAAAAAAATACAAAATTTTACTATCAAGAGTGAAGAAATATTTTTAACTCATTCCTACCTGAACGAGAAACTATATGTAATTCAAATTCTGGTGTACATACAATTAATTATCTACCTATGACTAATTATGTCCTGAACCAATAAAAACATTCTGTTGTATGCTGTACCCACAAATATTCACGATTCTGAAAAGGTGCTTCTTTCTCAATTTTCACAAGGGGCTGATTCAGAAATACAAAGGCATTATGGGATTGTTATTGATCTTGATGTTTTGATTGGTCAAAACATCTGTTACATGTACCTGGTTTACAAGGACGGAAGTTTAATTTCTGAATAGGTCCGTCTACCATGTTAATGATTCACAATTTTCACTCTGCTATGTTTCACAATTCATTCTGGTCATGTTTCACAATCAACTCTACTAGGTTTCACATTTTTACTCTGCTATGTTTCACACTACACTCTGTTCACGTTTAGCGATCCATCCTGCACACATAAGAAATCACTTTGTGCATGTTTCACAATTCATCCCTATGATATGTTAATGACAACTGTTGTATGAGAGTGTTAATATTTTGTTCTACTTGCTGGACATACTCCTGATCCATATCTTTAGTAGTTAACTCCAAGTATTGTGTTTCTAGTTTCTGTAGATATGACAAAGTTTTACGTAGAACTGGTTCACAAGTATCGTACAATGACAACATGGATACTATAAGTTTGTCCCTACTATCATGGTCTGGCATATTTTCAAGCAATGGTACTAACACATCACATATTCCTTGTTGAAATAAACTGTCCTTCAAAGGTACTCTGAAATATATATCAAAATAGTGGTAAACTAAATATAAAGGTTTTTGTTACCAAAATACAAGTATTTTGAACTTTCACAATACAACAATACAACCCATTTTTTTCAAACAATGTAAAATTGATTTTGCCAATGATTTTTTTCTAATTACAAAACAAATTGAAACATTAACTAGAGGAAAAGTATTCGTTCGAATACAATGTCTCCCCTGTCCACTTACTAGTACTAGTATATGTTTCTTTAAAGAATTCATTGTAACTAATGAAAAGAAAATTTCATGTGCGTATTTCACATTTTTGTTATCTTTTCGATGTTATTTATGACATGGTATACAAATGTAATGTAATTATACCTAGAAGTTCTTGCAACAATATCTGACATTCTCAGATAAAATCAAGTACCGGCATTATAAGTGGTTATTTTCGCAAGGACTTAATTTTCGCTTAATTCGCGACCATTCTGAAGTCGCGAAAATTGCATACCGCGAAATATAATTTATATGAGACTTTATACAATAAATGATAAGCAATCGCCAAAATTTGAGTCCCGCGAAAATAAAATCCACCAATTTTGAAAGAAATCGCGAAATTTGCGTCCCGCGAAAATAACCACTTATACGGTATTATATAAAACTTCATTACAACATTAAATAATAATCCAAGTCTATATAAAATGACAATTTGTTTCGAAATTTTAAATTGAAATTCCATTAACTACAACACAACGATTAAATTTAATTAGGACCTTTGTCCAGTTGCTTTTGTATTGTTCTGATAATAACATACGAAATAATTTTAGTTCAGCCTTTACCGTATATTCATAATTGTGAAAAGATACACATTTTTAAATTAATCACAAGTTGTTGATAAAGCATCCTTGATTAAATGGAATGTATCATGTATCAATGCACTTGTCGCCATTCTCCATAGCTAGTTTTATCAGCACAGGAAAACACGTGTCACGTGATTCAAAGTACAAATGCATACTATTTTTAGCAGATTTCAATTAATGATTATTTCTCATTAATTATCCTACTAATTGAAATTCTGAAAGTTTTATGCACTAAGTTGCAGCTTATAGTATGTATATGGAGATTTATAGAGTCTACCTTGCTGTAGTTTTCTCAATCTAGCACGACAAAATTTCGTAACGGGCAATGCTAAGGAATACAGTATATCTCCCATCCATGCTATGCATGGGGGAGACATAAAAATCTGTTCAGAGTACAGATTGATTCAACTAAAACACGTTTTGGACAAGTGTACATAGATATTTCTAGACAAGTAAATTGAAGTTTTGATCATAGATCCAAGATTTTAAAAGTTACACAAAGTCTTTAAGTAAAAATGTTCTAACTTGCACTTTTTTCTGTAATTGTTTGGACTAAAAACACTTTCCCTTTGAAGGATTCTACTGAGAGGTCAAAATTTTTCTGCATCAAGTTTTCCCCAAACCTATATTTTTAAAATGCAAAGACCATGAAAAAATCAATTTTGAAGAGAAAACCATAAGTCCATGTGCATTTTGTTGGTGATTTTGTGCAAATTTTATCAAAGTTTGACCTACTTTAGGGCTATTTTAGGTAAAAATATCTATTTCTACTGTCAAGTTGTCTGTCAAAGACATACCACAAATACAAATCACGAGTCCATGATTATATAAGAAAGTTTTGTAAGAAAATGTTGATTTTTTTCAGTCAAATTCAAGACATTGTAAAATCTTTTAAAATAAAGATTTTTTTAATTGTCCATCAACTGAACTGTCAATATGCATCGTTTTTTTTTGTTAAAATAGTTGGAGAATTACATTTTTAAGAACTGAGAAAAGAAATAACTAAATACCGAAGTCACTGTGAATTTACTTTCTGCATATGCGCATTTCGACAACTTATGTCTCATCAGTGCAGATAAAATCTAAACGTTTGGAAGACCATTAACTCAAAGATGTTTAAAAATCATGTATGAATAAGATGCAAACTTTTCTTGAAAAATCATTTAATATCCCTACCCAAAAATAGGCTAATTTCTTATCAAGATCAATAGTCAAAATTGGTCAAAAATTGAAATTTTTTATTTCTCACAAACTACTGGTGGTAAGTGCATGATTCTTATTCAATATATCTCAGCATTTCAGAGTCATTTTGTAGTTTCTCGAGTACCCTGTGTGTAGCCTCACTGTTAGAAGACAATACATATAAATTTCAATAACAATAGTATGATAGTCATGTGGTCCATCCATATAAAACACCCGTGGCAAAGCATGCCCCTCAATTTTTTCGCAGTGCCTGGTGGATTTAGCCTCTATTAGTGTACATAATCTTTCTTTTTATTACACGTGGTTGATTTAGAATGGGTAAAAAACATGGGAAAGAGAAAAAACAAATTATTATGGTCGACGACCACCGCTTATACAGTGATATAAGGGATAATGAGATGGATGTTTTAACAAGGGGGTTTTCTTCTGAGTCTGAGGGAAATAGCAATCTTAGTCATAGTAATATGGAGATGAATACTCCTGTTAGTTCTAATGATGTTAAACAACAGAGTAATAATTCTGAAATCTTGTATGAGGCCGTTTCTTTCATGGATATAAGCGGTAATATTTTGACTACTACTTCCGGTTTTAGTGCTGGTTATCTTCCCTCTGTTGTTGTTGTCCCTTCCAAGTCATTATTGTCTTCTGGGTCAAATGTTTGTACTAATACCGTTCAGAGTATACCCAGACCTATGCCAACTTTACGGCAATGTGTTTCAACCATTTCTAGCACTCCCACTCCTAGGAAAGGAGTGACTTTTTCCAACAATGTTAAAGTGTCGGAGTATGGTTTTAATAATGGCACGGAGATTGAAGGGTAACGAGAAATGCCCCGAAATGCAAATGCTGGTAAGTACAGCAGTAGAAAGTGTAATATTATAGGAGAGGAAAGGAAAATGCCTCTTTTTACAAGTGCAAATTATCAGGATTTTGTTGAGGAACGACAAAAGCCTCAATCTAATAGACAAAGTTTAAGGTCAGTGGTTGACTATGGTGATATCAGTATGGATGGAAGAAGGTCTGGTTTTTTTATTAATCCAGGTTATTCCAGGGTATCTGATGATGATTTGTATGTTGAGCCTGAAGTTAATAATTTTGAATCAGATCATTTCTTTGAGGAACGTCAAACTCCTCACTTTGTGCATCACCAGTTTGATAGTTTTTTGCCTGAGGAGAATAGTCGTAAACGTCCTTTTGGTGGCAGTAATTTTATTCCCTCAGCTTCTAGGTCTGTGGCTTTAAAAGTTCCACGTTTCGAGAATTTTTCTGTTTCTTTTGATAATGATGGTACTAATAATTGCAGTAATTTGAATGTACATAACTCAATTGATCATATTGATAATGTTGACTTAGTTAGAAATGAGTCTGTTGATGAGGGCTATGACCCAGATTTTTCTGATCTGGTTACAGAACCAGACGAAGTTATTGAGACTGATGATGGCTTTGAGGACTTGCAATATGGAGGTGAGGACAAGAAAAGTCCTCCTATAAATGATGACTTGGCTTCTAAAATAGATAAAGCCTGTATTAATAAGCCAGTGGTAAAAAAACTGGACAAAATTTTGGATAAGTATCCTCCCCACAAAATTGTACTAATTTAGTAGTGCCTAGGGTTAATGAGGAATTATGGCAAGATTTGGCTAAGACGAATAGATCTACAGATCTGTCCTTTCAATCTATACAAAAATATCTGTTGGGTGGCATTTCTGCTCTGACTTCGTCTTTAAATGACATTGTACTAGCCAAAAAGAATAGGACTAATCTTGACTTACAACAGAGTTATACTAAGCTTCTCAATTCTGCTGTTCTTTTATGCTACAGTTCTTACGAAATTAGTATGAAACGTCGGAACCTTTTACGACCGTGTATTAATACTTCTTACAGAAGTATTTGCAAACCTTCTCAATCCTTGTCTACTTTGTTGTTTGGGGATAACTTTAACCAAACCCTGGATAATATTGGCAAGGGAAATAAGCTCAAGAATAAAGTAACTGGCAGAGGTACAGGTTTTGTTGTTAGAGGTGGCCGTGGTAGAGGTAATTTTACCAGAAGGAGGTTTGGTGCACCCCAGGGTCAATTTAATAGTAATATTATAAGAAATAGAGGCCAGTCTTTCAGAAATTCTTCCTTTACGCAGGTAAATAGGCAGCCAAGCAGTGGTAGACAATAGAGTGCAGCGGTATCTAATTCTGTCTCAAAAAACTGGAAAGGTCAGCCCAACAGTGGCAACAGATAAATGAAGTAAGTACAGATACTAAAGTTTGTCGTATTGGTAGAGTTTCTTTACATTTTCATCAATGGTCTGAACTAACTTCAGATCCTTGGATATTGGAAACTGTCATGGGTTATAAGATTGAATTTGATTCACTTCCTATGCAATTTTTTCCTCCCCTCATGCCTAATTGGTCTGATTTGCAAAAAAAATTAATTTCTACTGAAGTATCTTTACTTCTTAAAAAGGGAGCTATAACTCCAGTTTCTCCAGTGCCAGGACAGTTTTTGTCCAATTTATTTTTAGTTGAGAAAAAAGGTGGTAGATGGAGGCCGGTTATAAATTTAAGGAAACTTAATAAATTTGTAAAATATCTTCATTTTAAAATGGAAACTATTGAGACAGTAAAGAATTTAATTCAAGAAGGAGATTTTTTATGCTCTTTGGACCTGACTGATGCCTATTTTACAATCATGATTGATCAGGATTACAGAAAATTTTTGCGTTTTGAATGGGAGAATACGTTATATGAATTTGTATGTTTATGTTTTGGTCTGAAATCAGCTCCTAGAGTATTTACTAAACTGTTGAAGGTACCTATCTCTGTTATACCTACTTCAGGAATTCGCCTAACATCTTATATTGATGATTCTATGATAGCAGGAAAAGACTTTAAGGAGTGTTCTGATAATCTTAATTATACTAAAAGAGTTTTGGAGAGTCTAGGGTTTACTATTAATGACCAGAAGTCTAATATGATCCCAATCCAGCGAATAGTTAATTTGGGTTTTTTGTGGGACACAGTAGCTATGACTGTGAGTTTAACTGAGGATAAAATTGAAAAAAATTTAGGTTTGAGTGAGTTTGTTATTTATCAAAAGAAAGTCATTATACGAACATTAGCTAGTTTAATTGGTCTGTATGTGTCTGCATTTCCGGCAGTTTTGCTTGGAAAATTTCATTATAGACTTCTTGAAAAAGAGAAAGTTCAAGGTCTGCGTCACTATAACTCTTTTGATGCTAGCATTGTTATTTCGGATATGGCAAAGGAAGAAATTTTCTGGTGGATTAATAACCTTAGGTCACTCAATGGTAGTCCTATTAAAACTCCCCCTATTTTTAAAACTATTTTTACAGACTCTAGTAATGAAGGATGGGGAGCTTGGTGTGATTCAATTTACGTTAGTGGCTTCTGGTCAGAATTAGATAAGACCCTCCATATCAATGTATTAGAACTTAAAGCAATCTGGTTAGCGTTATTAGCCCTAGCTGTTTCATGGGAAAATGTTCATAAAGCCACCACATGTGATAATTCTACTGCAGTAGCTTACGTAAACAACCTAGGTGGTATTAAATCTAAGCAATTAAATGATTTGAGCAAAAGGATCTGGTTCTGGTGTCAAGAAAAAGGTATATTTTTGTCTGCTTTCCATATTCCAGGGAAGGAAAATATCCAAGCAGATTTATTATCAAGAATAAACAACAATAGAACCGAGTGGTCTCTTGACCCAGAAATTTTTAGGGTTTTGTGTGATAAGTTTGATTTACAGATTGACATGTTTGCATCTAGGTTTAACAACAAACTAGACAGATTTGTTAGTTGGGGACTGGATAATTCTGCTTTTGCAGCTAATGCTTTTTCATTAGATTGGCATGAATTAAATACAGATTAATACATGGGCATTTCCATATTGGCCTGGTTATCATCCCGAGACACCCATATTGGCCAGAGACGAAGTCGAGGGACAATATGGGTCGAGGGATGATAATCAGGTCAATATGGAAATGCACATGTATTAAACTTTTTATTACATACTTCCGACGTTTAGAAATGCCAGGCCGATATGGACCGCAAGTCGTTTATTTGCCCAGGCCAATATGGACCGAAAGTCGTTTATTTTGTCTGAATTGCACGAGGAGCATAAAATAACCTATTATTTTCCTGGGGTGTGAAAATATGGACAGTTTACTTCCGGTCATATTGATCATGCAAAAACGCTTTTATTTCTTCTAAGTATGTAATAAATATGAATATTTATGCATTCCCACCTTTTTCTATTATTGACAGGGTTTTGGACAAAGTCTTCAGAGAGAAACCAAACATGCTTTTGATAGCCCCATATTGGCCTACACAGGCATGGTTCCCAACTTTGTTAAGCTTAGCAAAAAGTCCCCCTTTGAAATTGCCAGTACATCAGGACCTAGTATGTTCAACTCTGGACAACAGTGTTCATCCTTTAAGGGAGAAGCTTCACTTGACCGCTTGGCATGTTTAAGGAGTGATCTTAATACTAAAGGAGTTTCTAATGATTGTTCGGATATTACTTGTGCTTCTTGGCGTGATGGTACCATTAAGCAATATCAATATGCTTGGAGTAAATGGTCAAAATGGTGTTTTAAAAACTCTTTTAGGCCAATAAGTGCTAGTGTAAGCAATATTTTGAATTTTCTCACTGAAGAATTCAAGTTAGGGAAATCTTATAGTATTTTGAATACCTACAGATCTGCCATTTCGAGTGTTCACAATTTTATTGATGGTGTGCCAGTAGGTCAGCATCATTTGATTGTTAGATTTTTCAAAGGTGTAGCTAATTTAAGACCTTCTTTGCCAAGGTATTCATTTACTTGGGATGTGGATTGTGTTTTACATTATATAGAGAGTATGTGGCCTTTAAATCAGCTTTGTTTAAAGCTTTTGACATTTAGATTGATAGCCTTGATGGCTTTAGTTACGGCACAACGTTCCCAAACTCTGAAATTTTTAGATATCTCTACAATGAGGAAGGAAGAAAGTGGAGTGACTTTTTATTTGAATAGGTTAACAAAAACCGATAAACCTGGTAAATTTAAGAGTATCTTCATTCAAGCTTTCAAGATATATTGAATAAGAATTCCAAAATCACACAAGTTTGCATAAATGCAGTGTGATAGGAATTCTTATGAGATATATTGAAGCATGGAGGAGTCATTTCCCACCCTTGTCATTTTGCTTTACCCACCCACTTTGTTTTGCATTGAGACTCGCTGTGTTTTGCACTGCTCAAATTGAGGGGCATGCTTTGCCACGGGTGTTTTATATGGGTGGACCACATGACAGGGTCACATGACTATCATACTATTGTTATTGAAATTTATATGTATTGTCTTCTAACAGTGAGGCTACACACAGGGTACTGGAGAAACTACAAAATGACTCCTCCATGCTTCAATATATCTCATAAGAATTCCAATCACACTGCATTTATGCAAACTTGTGTGATTTTGGAATTTTTTACATAATTTGGGAGGGTCGTTATGTAATATAAATCAATAAAAAAATTTTACTCACAAGGCAAGTTTTAAGAATTATTCATAAACAAGATTTCAAATAGACTGAAACCTCAGGAGATTACATCTTAAAGTTGAGGACAAGTACACTAAAATTTCAAAGAATAAATCCAGAACTAAAGTTATTTTGCAAAGAAATGACAATATCAATGAAATATAAGATAACCACAAAATTTATTGGAGTCATCCAAAAATTTGCTGGTGTCTCTTGTGTTGTGGTAAGTTGTAATTAACTTCCTATTACTCAATCCATCTTTGTATTCTATGATGATTGTCTGAACTGTTTTTGTGTATCAAGGATGATATAATGTAATATGACAAAAAGTTGCATTTCCAAACTTTTGTGTTAGTTATTGGACTTGGAACTGTCTACAGATACTGTGATGATCATAATAAAACAGTGTTATTAATGAGAAAGATCGGTTGCTTATCTCCCTGTACCAAGTTAGTTTTGTATGGTTCAAAGTGGAGATCATTTTAATTAGCATATCAATACCTTCTTTTGTAATTTAAATTGAAAATTATCTCCACTTTAACTATATATAACTAACTTGGTACAGGGAGATAACTGACCGATGTTTCTCATTCTAAGTCAAACTTACTGTTGATACTGCTTATGTTTTTCTTCACTTGGATCTGAATGACTTAACCAATGCTGCTATAAAAATAAAATATCATCAAATTATATATAATAATAGAGTGTTAAATAGAAAATTAATCAATTATGTTACATATATTTTTTTACTGGCAATATTCATTAGAAGATTTTTTCTTGCAATGCAATATTGAAAACTGTTTAACACATACATTATCAAATACACTGTTATTTGACTTTGACTGTTTGGAAGCTGATTTTTAAGTGAATCACAACTTCTGTTTCAAACCAATTTTTTTTTTTTATCAAAAATATATATAAACCAAAACATAAGAATAAGATGGTGAAACAAGAGGCTCTGAGGAGTCTGTATCGCTCATCTGGGCCATGGCCTTCTGATAATCCTAGAGGCAATCAGTGTAATGTTATGTTGCCACTGGCTTCAATTCCACCTTGGAAGACCTATGAACACTATCAACATAACTGTTTTAAAAGGGGCCACCAATATACTATTGTGACCCTTGTTGCTGTGATTTCAGAGAAGACTTCTGAATGCAGAAATCTCACACGGTCCTTTGTAAACTATGTTCTCAGCTGGTGGCCACCTTGGTTGAGAAAGGAAAATAAACATGGCAAACTTGAATGAGACCACCCAAGGACTATTGTGACCATGAATGGATCTAATTAGTGGTTTTTCCCATAAGGTCCCCCTGTTTAACTATGTTCCCTGCTGGTAGCTATCTTGGATTAGGTACGAACATAAAAATCACAAACATTGAAGGAGACAACTCCAGCACTGTCTTGCCCTAGTTTGGTTCCAATTGGCTGAGTTATTTCAGAGGAGAAGATCTTTGAATGCATTTCCTATAGGGTTTCTATGTTGAACTATGTTCCCTGCTGTTGGCAATTTTGGATGACGTACGGACAAGCCGGGCACAAACTTTGAAGGGAAATGATCCAAGGACTATTGTGACCAAGCTTGGTTTCGACTGGCTCAGTGGTTTCAGAGAAGAAGATCTTTGAATGCATTTTCCATAGGGTCCCTATGTTAAACTATGTTTTCTGCTAGCAGCCATCTTGGATGAGATTCGGACAAGCCTGACGTAAATTTTGAAGGGGACCATCAAAGGACTATTGTGAACAAGTTTGGTTCCAATTGGCCTGGTGGTTTCACAGGAGAAGATCTTTGAATGCATTTCCCATAGGGTTCCTTTGTTAACTATGTTTTTTGCTGGCGGCTTTCCTGGATGAGGTGCGGACAAGCCTGACACAAGTTTTGAAGGGGACCACCCAAGGACTATTGTGACCAAGTTTGGTTCAAATTGGCCAAGTGGTTTCATAGGAGAAGATCTTTGAATGCATTTCCCAAAGGGTCTCTATGTTAAACTATGTTCCCTGATCGCGGCCATCTTGGATGAGGTGCGGACAAGCTTGACACATATTTGAAGGGAACCACCAAAGGACTATCGTGACCAAAGATCAGAGGAGAAGATCTTTGAATGAAAAGTTAATGACAGACAGACAGACGGATGACAAATGCCAAGTGATGGCAAAAGCTCACCCTGGCATAGCCAGATGAGCTTAAAACAAAACCTGTTGTAAGCATGCATAATTGAAATGGTATATTAAATCTGAAGACACAGCCCACAAAAATTCTGACAAATTGTCAACATTCTATACCTTGGCTAAGTTGGAGCAATGGACATGGTCAAATTATCCCAAACAAATCCAATCTTTCTTTTTTGAAAAATTGTGAAAAAATTTCATCAGTTGGTCAACAAGAAGACAATGGCAATAACACATATTTTACATTTTTTTTGCCTTTTAAAAAAATTGCAGTCCTGTGAAAATAAATTATTATAGATGTATTGTACGGTGATTCTTAAATTACTGAAAACATGAAAATAGATGCTATAGCTTTATATAGTGCAGCATTATAATTAATAATTAAAACTCCTACTGCTAAGATCATGATGATCTATACTGACAGAAATGATAGACAATTAAAATTTTTGTAAATCAGATGCAACTCTTAATTCCCAATTCTTTCTGAATCAGAAGAGTACAAATTAACATGGTGCCTTGGTGCTCTATTTACAATATCCAAACAACAATTATAAACTATTTTAGATAAAAAAATGTGTTGTTATTACATAACTGCCAAAAATTTGTTTATTATCTTTGGTACAGAAATGTGAAAATATTGGTTGTTAAAAAATCTTGTATATTATTGTTTTACCTGTAAATTTGACAGATGAGAAATATGTACACTTAATTAATTACTATTAGGAAACAAAATTTGTATCAAATGTAGATTTCATGTTTACATAATGTGTTTATTCTAAAAATAAATTCCGATCAATGAGCATGATCAGTTACACCCAAGGATCTTTGTCTACAAGCACCTGCCAATAATTTTTGTAATGAAGTATTAAATTGATTTCACGGTTTTACTTTCATATCTACATTATTTCACATTTATAATTATCTATTGTTGGCAAAGAACACATTTTTTTAGTAAAATAGTTATGCAAAAATATTATATGGCTTATCAACTGATATTCATAAAATTCAATTTACGAAATATTTTCCATAGCATAACTGAAAAATGTTCAACTGAATACATGTATTTACTCATTCTGAGGAATTCATTGCATGATATATAACAAGAGTGGAACCTAATAGATGTCTCACCCGTCCCTGTTTTGTCGCTAAAACAGATGAGAAAAATCAAACTGGCCGAACCAGAAAATCAAAACATGCTCACTACAGACCATGAAACTGAAGTCACAGACATAAGTCATACAGTCAATTGTCATGTACTACCAAAGACCAATCGACATACCAAATATCATTGACCTACAACAAACATGCCATGAAATTTACATCACAGAAAAAAAAAAAAAAAAACATTTAGTACTACTTAAGAGCAACCTATGCAACACATATTATGAACTGCCATCTACAGTTATTCAGAATCAGATCCAATATAAACAAGATGTGTTTTGTGAAACACTTATGCCCCCGGTTAGAAGTAAAGAAGAAACTTTGAACAATGAACATGATGAATGTCCTTCTGACAAAATAATTTGTAGAAATAAATTCTGGTATCAACAGAAAAGTTTAATCACATTAAATGATGACTGCAATTGGATGCAAACACATAAGTCACCCAAATGAACTGTTCCAATCTTTATCCAAGCATTATTAAGAAAACAATTTTCAAACAC
>MJUU01017094.1:19839-34834 GCA_002080025.1 Modiolus philippinarum | reverse complement strand
TAAATCTCATTGCCCTACCATTTACAGTAATTGAGAAACTGTTCCAATCAGAAAAATAACCATGTTCAATAGATCATGAAATAGAGGTCAAGGTAAAAAGCTGTATGGCAGACTGACATGTACTTACCAAGACCAAGCTATATACCAAATATCATTGACCTAAAGCTTATATTTATTGAGAAATAGACTTGAGCAAAAAACTTAACCTGGGCACTGGACAGTGAAATTGGATCATGGTCAAAAGCCATATGGCAGACTGACATATACCAATCCCAGACCAAGCTATATATCAAATATCTTTGAACTATAGCTTATATTTATTGAGAAACAGACATAAGTAGAAAAACTTAACCTGGGCACTGGACCATCAAATTGAGGTCAAGGTCAAAAGCCATATGGGAGACCGACATGTACTAACCAAGACCAAGCTATATACCAAATATCATTGATCTATAGCTTGCAGTTCTTGAGAAACAGACATAAGCAGAAAAAAATACTTAACCTGGGCATTGGACCATGAAACATAGGTTAAGGTCACATGATTTTGTATCTGCGAGATAGGGTTCGCTGTAAGCTACCTATGGACCAAATTTATTATAAAGTTCCTACATCAAAGGGTTCTATATATTATCTTGAGTTTACACTACCACTGCAGCATACTTTACATGCCTATGTCTCGCTTTTTGCGACTTTCTTCACAGGCAAGACAAAAATGATGTTATTTCTATAAATTTTGAACAGGATATGACTGATGTAAAAACAGACAGAAAACAGGATACTATAGCTATAAGTTGTTTGGGAAATACAGTTAGCTAACTTTAGCAGCTGCTACAAATGAATAATTCCAAATGTAATTGTAACGTTCGATTTCATTGGTCAACGTCATGAATAGCAAACGGAAATATTTCCGTTTGCCCATCAATACGCTCCACAAAAAAAATAGTGCAGCAAAAGAAGACGTCGTTAAGATGAATCACTCAGTTTTTACCGTACAAAATTGGAATTATAAGGATTAAACACTGATTTTTAGGAAATTATGTATGTATAAACTCCAGCAGCTCACTCACAAACTTAACATAAAGTCCTTCGGACTTTATTCAGTTTGTGAGTGAGCTGCCGGAGTTTATACATAGATAATTTCCTAAAAATGAGTGTTTAATCCTATAATACATCAATTTTTTCCCAATTAACAATAATGAATCATTGTTTGCATAGAGAAAATCACTTAAGAAAATTTGCACTGTAAAACAATTGCTGGAAAATTTATATCACAGTTATGCAATACCTAAATATAAAGCTTGCTAAAGACATCAGACTTCACTGACAACTTGTAAACTTACATAAAAACATCTGTTTTATTTTCTAATTGAAATATCAAATAAAACCTTGAACTTGCACTAAACTTTTCAGAGGCAAATTGATACTAATAACAGTTGCAATGACATATGATGTAAATAGCAGAAATTCTGTCGTGGATGCCATCACCAGATTTTTTAAATATTCGCAAATAGGAAGAAAACAAGTGAAGAAAAACTATATGGAAGGTACCACTGTATGCAAAGTGCACATCTATAGATGAGACCATTATCAGAGTAGAATCATTAGATGCGATTCCCAATAAGAATAATTATTGCTGTAATAAAATCAATACTGTTTATTCCAGTAATAATGACTTTTTCCACAATTGCATAACTGTATTCACTGTAAAGTTAAATATGTATTAAATAATTTTTACAGACTCATTTTAGTAAGCGGAAAAATAGTGCATGACGAGATTGCGTACCTTGTGAGATATGTCACTCTGCCAATGTTGTTTCTTATAAAATAGAATTGCTACATACACAAATTATAAATTCACCCATCATGTTCATCAGTTACTCTCAAAGTGGCAACTTAGTTGTAATATGGTAATGTTATTGATTGCATTTATCATATCACTCATCAGAGTGATTATAATAAATTACACTCACCTTCTCATCAGTAAGATCACTCATTAGAGTAACAACTTTTACTTGTAAACTTCGAAGTTTATCATCCTCAAATAATTGCATCATTGACCTCAGTCCTCCAAGCTCAAAGAATTTTTTCTGTGCATATGGAAAGTCCCTTATCATGGATGACAAAGCAAAAAGTGTCTTCTTTTTGACAGACACACTAGGATCTGTTGCTAAGGATCTTATTAGCTGATGCAAAGCACCAGACTCTATCGCATTAATCTTTACTTTAGGATTGCTTAAGACATGTAAAAAGAGAAAACAGCTTTAATAAGTTAACATTCAAGCATTTACCTTAAACAAACTACAGTTAAAATTCAAGGATTAAGCGAAAACCAACTGAAGACCATATGGTGACCCCTAGATGTTTTGTTTTTGGTCGTTTTAACCTGGATATGGGATGTTGTCTCCTTGACATTTACCCCATTTCCTTTCTTTTTCATATGAATCATAGCAAAGTACAATAACTGTCTTACAACAAACAGAGACCACAATTATATATATACATGTACAGTACAAACAGAGGCATTCAGTTGAAAATCACTCAAATCCGACGTCGGTGAATTGTGTGTGAAACGGGGTGAATGTCCGACAACAAACCCGACATTCACCGACATTCACGGATGTCCGAGAAACTGATAAACAGAGGATTAACTCACCTGCTGTTGTTAATTGAACTTGTCAACATTTATCTACTTGTGTAAACGAAGTAATTATCTCTTAAGTGCAGTTAATTATTTTGTGAAAGCTTGCTTTTCATATTTCAAATAGTTGGAAGATCGAGGGGGTATTTTTAAAAAATATTAGATCTATGCCTATGGCAGAAAATAACTTATAATTGGTATGAACATCGTGAATTAGTGACTGTCATAACTCAAAGTTGTTAAAAGATCATATTATATAAAATAATTTGTTACTTATTAAATAATTTGCACGAATATCAGCCTTAAAATTGCGTAATTTGGTTTTGTTAGGTCAAGGTTAATCTTAGTGAGTGATGACCTATAAATAGCATGCTATTAATAACTTTGAATTAAAAAAAATCACACGAAAAATAGCTTCAGAGAAAATCAATATTCACATATCCTTGCAGGGAATATTTCAGTGAATATTCAGTCCCAAGAATGTACTTAACATTCCAAAAAAGCATTTGTTATTTTTTACACGATGTCACGCTCAACAGACGGTGAACTTTTCTCATTTTTTTTATGCTAACATCCTCATAAAAGTGTTTTATCCGAAAGACGTTTCCAATAGTTATAAAAATAGAAATTCCATGCTTCAATTTCGTGCAACCCGAACATTCTAGCATGTCAGTATGAGAATCTACGGAGGCTTACGTTTTGAAATTAGACATGTTTTAACCCACTTTTCTCGGTCAAATGGAAATTGAGGAGATATTTTTACATAGGTATATGTTTCGTCGAAGCCATCCAATTGTCTTTTTTTATTCGTGGCATTGATTAATAGGCTACGTTCAGAAATACGATTTTGAAAGGGAAGTCACATGAAACCCGGTTGTCATTGAGTTTATTTTTTCCTCTTGATATTGAAGAGACAATTAGGACACTAAAACGCCGACAATTCTGGTGGAAGTCCGACTTTCACTGGCATTTATCAGTTGACCCAACATCAAAGAAAATTGCAGACAATTTTTTGGGTGAAATTTTTCCGACAATTTTGCCGGACAAACACCGACAAAACCTGTGAATTCCGGGGTGACAAGGGTGAAAATTGTCAGACCAGAGTGATTTTTAACTGAGTGCCTCTGTTTGTACTGTACATCATTTCTCATACCATCTCACGCAGAAATGCATCAATATTCTATATTTCTTTGTAATAGATACAGAAAAGTTTTGAATGTTATATCACATCTGTGCTTTTTTTCCCCTTTTCAGATGAAATGAACCCCCAGAAACAAAGAAACAGAACCAGAAAATTTTCAATCTGAACCACTTTATGAATGTAGAATTGATATCAGAACTAGCAATGAGTTCAGAAGGAAACATGAATAATTGAGATAATGAAGCCCAGTTGTTGCTTGTTGAGCTTTTAGAGTGCCTCCTAAATACTTATTTTTGTATGTAGGTCTGCTTAATCATGTTTCATTATCAACTAGGCAAATTTTTTGTTGGCAACATGTTTTGTTATCCCACTTCCTTTAAGAAATAATTGTTTTTTAATTTCAATGTGATGTTATAATTTTCTTTTACTCAGAACACTTTTTACTGCCATTTTACTATATTGTTTGTTAGTTATAAACAATTGCTATCTATTGCTATCTATTTGGTGTGCACAATTTCTGTCTGTTAGGCATACCCAAATTTCTGTCTATTGGGTGTACACAATATCTGTCTGTAAGTTGTACATAATTTCTGCCTGAAGGGGGTACCAATTTCTGTCTGTTAGGTGTACACAATTTCTGTCTGTAAGGGTACAAATTTCTGCCTGATGGGTGTACACAATTTCTGTCTGTTAGGTGTTCACAATTTCTGTCTGTTAGGTCAGGGATGTAGATAACAACGGGGATTTGAAACGAAGTTTGAGTTCAAAGGAGACTACCCGTAGCACGATAAAGCATGTCTGTCTCGGGTAGAAATCAATACTAAACTCCTTCCTGTGATGTGTATTAGTGATTGAAGTAGATAATGGTAGTCTTGAATTAATTGTCGTCAAAGCTCGGACAACCTATCGATGTCATTTTAAAGAGGAAAAATCAAAAGACAAGTTATTATTTTCCATTTATACTTAATTTGTATTTTTATAAAGCACGAATATTTAACACTTGGTGATTTTTAGGAACAATTCCAAACCATTTTTCGATTTTTCTTATCCGGAATTTTAGGAGAATAATTGGTAGTTCTGAATGATTCAAATTTCTTTTAAATTATAAATACCATTTATTTGGAAAAAATATCATTGAAAGACAGAATAAAGATCTAATGCTTGAGCTATATATGATTGTTATATAGTGTTTTGCTTATTGAATATTATTTTTCAAACACCACGTGTCATTTTCATAATTTATCAAATACGTCGGTGGGGTGTATATTTTTAAAGTTTGTAAAATAAGTTTTTGTTGGTCAGCCGTATTGTTTTTGTTGAGGTCGAGGTAGTTAATGAACAAAATAGTTCCATAAGTAGGGTTTTTTTTGTTATAAAGTTATAAACTAAATATCAAAAGAATTCTTTTGCCGATTTTTTTAACTCTTTTGGTTATAAACACAAACATCAGGGCTTAAAAGTTAAGATACTGAGCGATGTGTATATCTTTCATTCGGAATACTTGACGGTATCGTTTAATTCAATAAAAAAATCTATACATTCGGAACAATTTCCCGCTCTTTCTGTTCTGGTTTATGGAAAAAGTATTTATAAATGACAAATTTATGACCATATAGCTATACATTTCAAACCTGTGTTAATTAAAAAGTATCGATATCAACACATATATGTATGTCAATTATATCCGGTACACCTGTGTATGTTATCTACCTGAAATTACGTAATTAATGTGACAAGGACTTGACAAAATTGTCCAGATGAAATAGTCGTACATTTCAATTATGACATATCCACTGATTGTTATGTTATTTATATGCTAACTGGATGATGACATATCATGACGATGGTAGCCAAACTGGTGACAAAAACTAAAAGACAGTGAAGTTTTCCACGTGGCATTTCTCATGTTATCTTTTTGTGGTCAGTGAGGAAAAAAGCCATATAAAATTAAAAGAAAAGTCCTTCATAAAGTTTTCCATGGCGTTTCTTGAGTTATCTTTTTGTATAGATTGTTTTGGTTGTGGAAAAATGCCATATAAAATCAAAACAAAAAGCCCTACATAAAGTAGCTCTTTTAATGACGTGTATTCGTTTTATTATGCTAGTAATAATATAGTGATCTTTTTCTTTCGGTTTCTTGACATTTTTATTGCTTCCACAATTTAACACTTTGTTTACCATTCGGCCACCCTCGGCTGATTATGGTACCTCACATCAAAAAGAAAGATGGATGCAACCAATACACAGATGGAGTATGGAGGTACGGAATCGGCCGAGTTAAGACGAGTGTTTGTTTACAATTTGAACATGTGACTTAAACTGTGCAATGTAAAATAAAATCGATAGTGGAAAGGACCCAAATATTTGCATTTCGATAACATTTATTAATCATCTTATGACACTACGGGGAGTGATTATCACATTGCCCGAGACAGAGATGCATGATAGATTTTTCTTTGAAGTATGCCGCATTTCTATTCCCTCCTACTTATACAGTTCCCTGGTTAGGTGTACACAATTTTTGCCTTTTAAATATATACTATTTCTGTAGGTTTTCGGTGTACACAATTTCTGTTTGTTATGTGTACACAATTTTTGTCTATCAAATATACAAAATATTCTTTCTGTTAGGTATGCATGATTTCTGTCTATTGAGTGTATATAATTTTTAATCTATTAGGTGTATATAACTTTAGTCCATTAAGAAAGGAAGTATAAGTTTCTACACATGACACTAAGATGTCAATATAAATTGAAAATAAGTGTAAACATTAACATGATATTCTGATATTATAAAAATTATGATATTCAAATGTCCCATTTGACTAACTTTTACTCTTCATGAAACTAACAACTTCCAAACTGATTGAACACACTCACTCTTAGTTTACAATACCTANTATTGAGAAATGGACTTAAGCAGAAAAACTTAACGTGGCCACTAGACCGTGAAATTGAGGTCAAGGACAAAAGTCACCTGCCAGACTGACATGTACTACCCAAGACCAACCTACATACCATATATTATTAACCTACCACTTATAGTTATTGAGAAATGGACTTAAGCAGAAAAACTTAACGTGGCCACTAGACCGTGAAATTGAGGTCAAGGACAAAAGTCACCTAAAAGTCTAAAAGTCTACCAGACTGACATGTACTACCCAAGACCAACCTACATACCAAATATTATCAACCTACCACTTCTAGTTATTGACAAATGGACTTAAGCAGAAAAACTTAACGTGGCCACTAGACCGTGAAATTGAGGTCAAGGTCACATATCGTTATGTCCGTCAGGTAGCATTTGATTAGTACTACCACTGGACCAAATATGATGTTCCTCCATCAAAGGGTTTTCAAAATATCCTGCATTTAGTAAAATTTAACGCTGTCGCCGTCGTCATACTTTGCACGCATATGTCTCGCTTTCGCGACTTTTGTCGCGGGCGAGACAAAAACTATATGCCTCCTGAAACTTCGTTTCACGGGGGCATAAAAATGTTACCATGTTTACTAGACCATAAAATTGAGGTCAAGGTCAAAATCCATATGTCAGACAGTCATGTACTACTCAAGAGCAACCTACAAAATAAATCTCATTGCCCTACCATTTACAGTAATTGAGAAACTGTTCCAATCAGAAAAATAACCATGTTCAATAGATCATGAAATAGAGGTCAAGGTAAAAAGCTGTATGGCAGACTGACATGTACTTACCAAGACCAAGCTATATACCAAATATCATTGACCTAAATCTTATATTTATTGAGAAATAGACTTAAGCAAAAAACTTAACCTGGGCACTGGACAGTGAAATTGGATCATTGTCAAAAGCCATATGGCAGACTGACATATACCAATCCCAGACCAAGCTATATATCAAATATCTTTGATCTATAGCTTATATTTATTGAGAAACAGACATAAGCAGAAAAACTTAACCTGGGCACTAGACCATTAAATTGAGGTCAAGGTCAAAAGCCATATGGCAGACCGACATGTACTAACCAAGACCAAGCTATATACCAAATATCATTGATCTATAGCTTGCAGTTCTTGAGAAACAGACATAAGCAGAAAAAAATACTTAACCTGGGCATTGGACCATGAAACATAGGTTAAGGTCACATGATTTTGTATCTGCGAGATAGGGTTCGCTGTAAGCTACCTATGGACCAAATTTATTATAAAGTTCCTACATCAAAGGGTTCTATATATTATCTTGAGTTTACACTACCACTGCAGCATACTTTACATGCCTATGTCTCGCTTTTTGCGACTTTCTTCACAGGCAAGACAAAAATGATGTTATTTCTATAAATTTTGAACAGGATATGACTGATGTAAAAACAGACAGAAAACAGGATACTATAGCTATAAATACAGTTAGCTAACTTTAGCAGCTGCTACAAATGAATAATTCCAAATGTAATTGTAACGTTCGATTTCATTGGTCAACGTCATGAATAGCAAACGGAAATATTTGTCGATATTTCCGTTTGCCCATTAATACGCTCCACAAAAAAAATAGTGCAGCAAAAGAAGACGTCGTTAAGATGAATCACTCAGTTTTTACCGTACAAAATTGGAATTATAAGGATTAAACACTGATTTTTAGGAAATTATGTATGTATAAACTCCGGCAGCTCACTCACAAACTTAACATAAAGTCCTTCGGACTTTATTCAGTTTGTGAGTGAGCTGCCGGAGTTTATACATAGATAATTTCCTAAAAATGAGTGTTTAATCCTATAATACATCAATTTTTTCCCAATTAACAATAATGAATCATTGTTTGCATAGAGAAAATCACTTAAGAAAATTTGCACTGTAAAACAATTGCTGGAAAATTTATATCACAGTTATGCAATACCTAAATATAAAGCTTGCTAAAGACATCAGACTTCACTGACAACTTGTAAACTTACATAAAAACATCTGTTTTATTTTCTAATTGAAATATCAAATAAAACCTTGAACTTGCACTAAACTTGTCAGAGGCAAATTGATACTAATAACAGTTGCAATGACATATAATGTAAATAGCAGAAATTCTGTCGTGGATGCCATCACCAGATTTTTCAAATCTTCGCAAATAGGAAGAAAACGAGTGAAGAAAAACTATATGGAAGGTACCACTGTATGCAAAGTGTACATCTATAGATGAGACCATTATTAGAGTAGAATCATTAGATGCGATTCCAAGTAAGAATAATTATTGCTGTAATAAAATCAATACTGTTTATTCCAGTAATCATGACTTTTTCCACAACTACATAACTGTATTTGTAAGCCAAAATAGTATCCTGTGAAATATGATCCAAATGGAACAAATGTTATTGATATATCTATGAGATTTATTCCGTCTGGATCTTATTTCACCAGGTGAGCAGTAAATACTTTCCAGCTGGAGATTATTTCACCTTTTGAGCTATGAAATTTGTTCCTTTGGAACTTATTTCATGGTGGATAATATAAACCGTAACATATTCACTGTAAAGTTAAATATGTATTAAATAATTTTTACAGACTCATTTTAGTAAGCAGAAAAATAGTGCATGATGAGATTGCGTACCTTGCAAGATATGTCACTCCGCCAATATTGTTTCTTATAAAATATCATTGCTACATACACAAATTATAAATTCACCCATGTTCATCAGTTACTCTCAAAGTGGCAACTTAGTTGTAATATGGTAATGTTATTGATTGCATTTATCATATCACTCATCAGAGTGATTATAACAAATTACACTCACCTTCTCATCAGTAAGATCACTCATTAGAGTAACAACTTTTACTTGTAAACTTCGAAGTTTATCATCCTCAAATAATTGCATCATTGACCTCAATCCTCCAAGCTCAAAGAATTTTTTCTGTGCATATGGAAAGTCCCTTATCATGGATGACAAAGCAAAAAGTGTCTTCTTTTTGACAGACACACTAGGATCTGTTGCTAAGGATCTTATTAGCTGATGCAAAGCACCAGACTCTATCGCATTAATCTTTACTTTAGGATTGCTTAAGACATGTAAAAAGAGAAAACAGTTTTAATAAGTTAACATTCAAGCATTTACCTTAAACAAACTACAGTTAACATTCAAGGATTAAGCGAAAACCAACTGAATCACAGCAAAGTACAATAACTGTCTTTTACAACAAACAGAGACCACAATCATATATATACATGTACATCATTTCTCATACCATCTCGCGCAGAAATGCATCAATATTCTATATTTCTGTGTAATAGATACAGAAAACTTTTGAATGTTATATCACATCTGTGCTTTCCCCCCCCCCTTTTCAGATGAAATGAACCCCCAGAAACAAAGAAACAGAACCAGAAAATTTTCAATCTGAACCACTTTATGAATGTAGAATTGATATCAGAACTAACAATGAATTCAGAAGGAAACATGAATAATTGGGAAAATGAAGCCTAGTCTCAATCAGCAAGAAGTTGCTTGTTGAGCTTTTTGAGTGTCTCCTAAATACTTATTTTTGTATGAAGGTCTGCTTAATCATGTTTCATTATCAACTAGGCAAATTTTTTGTTGGCAACATGTTTTGTTATTCCACTTCCTTAAAGAAATAATTGTTTTTAATTTCAATGTGATGTTATAATTTTCTTTTACTCAGAACACTTTTTACTGCCATTTTACTTTATTGTCTGTTAGTTGTACACAATTGCTATCTATTTGGTGTGCACAATTTCTGTCTGTTAAGTGTACACAATTTCTGTCTGTTAGGCATACCCAAATTTCCATCTATTGGGTGTACACAATATCTGTCTGTAAGGTGTACATAATTTCTGCCTAAAGGGGTACCAATTTCTGTCTGTTAGGTGTACACAATCTCTATCTGTAAGGGTACAAATTTCTGCCTGATGGGCGTACACAATTTCTGTCTGTTAGGTGTTCACAATTTCTGTCTGTTAGGTGTACACAATTTTTGTCTATTAAATATATACTATTTCTGTATGTTCGGTGTACACAATTTCTGTTTGTTATGTGTACACAATTTTTGTCTATTAAATATACAAAATTTCTGTATGTTAATTAGGTGTACACAAAGTCTTTCTGTTAGGTATGCATGACTTCTGCCTATTGGGTGTATATAATTTTTATCTATTAGGTGTATATAACTTTAGTCCATTAAGAAAGGGAGTATAAGTTTCTACACATGACACAAAGATGTCAATATAAATTGAAAATAAGTGTAAACCTTAACATGATATTCTGATATTATAAAAATTATGATATTCAAATGTCCCATTTGACTAACTTTTACTCTTCATGAAACTAACAACTTCCAAACTGATTGAACACACTCACTCTTAGTTTACAATACCTACCTCTGAACTGATGAACCCAATACAAATGCTGACAATGAGCAGATATTTGGATTTGTGTTATTTAAACCTGTCACAAGTAATGGCATACCTCCTAAATCACTGAATAGTACTGCATTGTCATACTGAAAATCACAAAAAAAAATGCTATTTGCAGTTTTTGTGAAAAAATAACCTCATATAAACAACTTAAAATAAAATGGGTTTGATAAGTGATTTAATTTGTACAAATTGATGACAAATCAAAGCATTGATTAACAGATTTGCCTCTTATGTACTTGACAAATTATTAGTAAGAAATCAGCAAGAGTTAGAGAATTCTAACTTCAATACCTGTTTGGTAATATTTTTGAAGTAAAATACACCCACTGATATAATAAGGTCCCTGACTTCATTTTCCGGCACTACATCAAAATATGTACTTTTACTTTCAAAAAAATAAACCTTTCAGTAAACCTTTCATTGTAAAATAACCTTGAAATGTTTCAGTATCAATTGTTTAGGATTACTTGCTATAAAATTCAAAATCAACAAATGGAAAGTTGTATGCTTTTGTGTATCATGGTAATTCAGTCTTAAAGGTAAGAAATAAACAAGAGCTGTCATCCGATGGCATTCAGTTATACCCCATGCTCATTTGAACCCTGAGTCAATATGATAATTGCAGAGTTAAGTGTGTGGACAAAATACAGGTGACATCAAGTGTAGACAAAGCACAAGTGTGGACACAATAGAAGTATGGACACAATGTGATATACCTTCCCCCTTTTCCAGAAAATATACAAAGTTAAATTATCTCCCATATAAATTTAGAACAGAAACTATCTCCAGGTGGAATACTTCCATTGTGTAAAATTTCATCAAATTCAAGCACCTGTTTTAGGATGGCATGCTCTCAAAATGTACCTCCCCCTTTTTTCCAGAAAATATTCAATGTTGAATAAACTCCCCTTCAAAAGTTTGAGCAGCAACTATATTACTTCATACACATTTTCAGGTGGTATACTAAACATGTGTAACATTTCATCAAAATCAATGCAGCCATTTAGGAGGACATGCGCTAACAAAGTTAACCCCTTTTTTCCAGAATATATTCAAAGTTAATTTATCTCCCCTTGAAATTTTGAGCAGCAACCATATTACTTCATGCATATCTTCCCGATGATTAACTACAACTTTGTAACATTTCATCAAAATCAAAGCAGAGTTTAAGAGCACATGCTCTGACAAGGTTTCTCCCCTTTTTCCAGAAAATATTCAAAGATGAATTACAACATGAATTATCTCCCCTTCAAAATTTAGTGCAAAACCATATTATTTTATGCACATCTTCAGGTAGTGTACATTTCATCAAAATCAAAGCATCTGTTTAAGAGGACATGCGCTGACAAGGTTTATGGTTGGACAGACAGACGATTGGAAAGAGGACATTCGCTGACAAGGTATATGAT
Organism: Modiolus philippinarum; assembly: GCA_002080025.1. Lineage (NCBI taxonomy): Eukaryota > Metazoa > Mollusca > Bivalvia > Mytilida > Modiolidae > Modiolus > Modiolus philippinarum. Next base: position 22,250 of record MJUU01017094.1, on the reverse strand, counting down.
TGGACAGACAGATGACTGGAAAGACACGGTGATTCCTATATTCCCCAAGTTTGTTGGGTTTGCTGGAGGTACCAACAGAAAATGTATTATGAACATTTAAGTTCAGCAGGTTGCTATTTTTACTCGCAGTAAAATTGTCTAGACAGTAGATGTATTTCAATATTCATATTTTGTTGTCAAGTAATCAAACAATATATGGGTTTTAGCTCACAGCTATATACAGTTAAGCAAAACTGCCTTAAAACTACCGGTACTTCAAAATTAATTTAGGAAAAGCAGACAAAGTGCTATAGTTGCAAATGTTACCTACTTTTCATAAAAAATGTTTGCTCTTAGCTACTGGTAGCATCTTTAATATTATAAGGTTCAAAGTTGACCATTTCCAGGACTCAAACTGAAGTAACTGAATGAATGGGACATAATGTCACTTTCATGTGTGTTTCTGCTTTATCGGCAATATGTACATTTTTCTCTTTGATCTTACTGACTGATATTGTCAGTATCTCCGTACTGACCTGATACAAGAAAATATCAGGCAATGACGTCATGAAATTGACATCATGACTCTTACGATGTTGCCGATAAAAACAATAATGGTAGTTTTGAAGGTTTCGACAGAAGATATCACTAGTATCACAGCTCATCCTATCGGACTCGCTGCGATACGGTGATAGTTTCTGTCTCGACCTTCAAAACTACCATTATTCTATATATATCAGTAGCTGAATTCGCTAAATTGTTGGTATAACATGTACTAAGAAATCTATTTATGTAGACACTACTACAAAAACATACTTGATGTAAATGATATTCTAAGTCTTCTAATACTGCTGTTCTCTCTTCTATCGTTATATTTGTTGATTTTAATTTTTCATAAAGTTCGGTAACAATTTCTTGTCCAGTTTTTATTCCAATATTCATCTTTTTGAAATCCTCTTTCAGTTCATGGTAGCTCTTAAACTTGTCTTTTATTTCTTTTGCTCTCTAAAATTGAAAAGATTTGTTTATACATTATAATTATTAGGACCATACATACCGGTACTCTCCATTCATATAGTAAAGTTACATGTAAAGGAATTGACGATCGCCTTTTTAAAATGCATCTATTACAGTAAAGTGCTTTTGGGCATATAACTTAAGAATTATTATAAACTGGAAAAAGTCATTTTTATGTAAACAGGGAGAAATAAATTCCTGACACAATTGCAACTTAATTTGAGGTTAAAATCATTATTTTGAAAACAAACTCATATTTTATAGCTTATATTTAAAAACATTTACTCAAAATTTCTCAGAGCTGTCAAGGGGGTTTGGGTTCCGAGAGCAAGACGGAAAGTGTATGAGGAATAGCCACAAGATTTTTTTTTCAGAGATGCATTCTGAAGCATTCTGAGAGCATTTCAAATAGTAATGACCATGAATTTGAAACCAATTTTTTCATTAAAAGCGGGAAATATAAAATTAGCTTTCATATCTGTGATTTCCATTGGAAATATTATTTTACTCCAGGGCCTATAGTAGAAAATGAACCAGTATTATGAAAGAATGTGTAGAACAACCCTTTATTTCTTGTTTTTCTTACTATGAAAAGGTTGTTTTTCTACTTGAAATCTATTTTTCTCGAAAATTAAAAAAGCGTAACATTGAAAGGGGTGAGCCTGAGAGCGTGATTTGGTGTTTGAAAGCGTGACTCTCTTGCTGAAAGCGTGAGACTTGACAGGTCTGGTTTCTATAAAATGATCATATTCAATGTATTTATTATAAAAAGCCATTTTCACCATGGGTCACACTTTAATACGGTTTGTTTTCGAGTCAAGTTTTGAAAATTTAGCAATAAGCCTCTAGCGAGTTTTTAAATTTCAAAATTAACTAACAAATTAAATAACAAATCGCATTTAAATGTTGAAAGTGGTGTATGATTAATGAAAACAAAATTGCAAACATTTTTGTGTAGTCATTTACAAATTAGTACAATATCGTAGCTGTTAACCATTGGTAGCTGCTATGAGGGAGATCTCCCTCATACCAGCCCACCTAAGGGGAGATTTTACATAACGACCTTTTTTCATTTATAAATGAAGAAAAGAGAATATGGAATGGAAGAAATCATTTATATAAGCTGTTAGATCAATTTCTTAAATCAAAATTCTTCCATGATTTTAAAATTATGCATTATATTTCATAATTTTGCCAAGAAAGCAAAACAAATTTGGGAATACTGTTAAATAAACTGCTGCGCCAAGAGCGCATGATACGCCCGTCCACTGTCAACTCGAACTTTATGGCATTGTTGGACCACAACAAAATTTTGATTGAAAAAAAAATCAAACAGAATATGTGCCTTACCAAGATGTAACCATTCAACAAATATCAAATTAATATGTAAAAATGAATTTTCAAAAAAATATTAA
>MJUU01017094.1:4110-15862 GCA_002080025.1 Modiolus philippinarum | reverse complement strand
AACTCGGTATGCACTGTGACTACCTTGTGATATTGTTAACACCTGTCTCTTCAAAGGGAAACAAAGAACTCGGTATGCACTGTGACTACCTTGTGATATTGTTAACACCCGTCTCTTCAAAGGGACACAAATAACTCGGTATGCACTGTGACTACCTCGTGATATTGTTAACACCTGTCTGTTCAAAGGGACACAAAGAACTTGGTGTGCACTGTGACTACCTCGTGATATTGTTAACACCTGTCTGTTCAAAGGGACACAAAGAACTCGGTATGCACTGTGACTACCTCGTGATATTGTTAACACCTGTCTCTTCAAAGGGACACAAAGAACTTGGTATGCACTGTGATTACCTCGTTATATTGTTTACACCTGTCTCTTCAAAGGGACACAAACAACTCGGTATGCACTGTGACTACCTTGTGATATTGTTAACACCTGTCTCTATAAAGGGACACAAAGAACTCGGTATGCACTGTGATTACCTCGTGATATTGTTAACACCTGTCTCTTCAAACGAAAGCAATAAGTGGAATTAAGTTTTTGACAGGCCAACCGAATCAACATGTTGCTTTATTGATAAATTTAAAATATAGTTTGATAAACTTTGAATACAAGAATTTACATCATTAAACGAAACATACTTAAATAGGCGGAATCATAATAAATAAAATTATTGTTGTCACATTTTCACATTAAATCATTCTAGAAGACATCGATTTGGACAAAATTACAACAACAACAACAACAACAAAAAAAAACAAAACAAAAGCCGAGCTGTTGCAAAATGGCAGCCAGATATACCCCGCTTTTTGAACCCAGAATCAATATGATAAGTGCAAATTTATGTGGGGTTGGACATAACACAAGTGTGGATACAATACAGGTGTGAACACAGTTCAAGTGTGGACACAGTATGATGCAAGATAGAATTCACAAGAAATAACTTTTCACAAGGGTTCCAATAAAAATAGTCTGTCGAAATCCAACAAAAAATAAAATTCATCCTTTTTGGGCCTCTGACATTTTACAAAAAAAATCATAAGCTTTATAGAAATTTCATCACAACAGTTTGAAAAATACATCTCAAGAGGATTTGCTTTATTTCACAATATCTACCATTTGAATTATTTCTTTGAAAAATTGTCTAAAAGTCCAAAAAATCATACAGAAGGAATCAATAAAAATTCAAAGTCAAATTATCTCCCCTTCCTGATTTTGTACAATAATTATATTCTCTCATGCACATCTCCATATAGTGTCCTTGTTTTGTGTAAAGTTTCATCGAATTCCCTCAAGCAGTTTAAGAAGTTGCACATATGAATTAATCCTTGCAATCAATGAAAAAAAAAATTAAAGACAAATTATCTCCCTTTCCTGGCTCCAAATAATAATTATATTCCTTCATGCAAATCTCCAGATAGTGTCCTTCCTTTGTGTGAAGTTTCATCAAATCCTTCAAGTGGTTTAAGAAGAGTTGCACTTAAAAGAAGTGTGGACAGACAGACAGACAGATAGGGCGATTCCTATCTAAACCCTATACTTCGTTTGCAGGGGTATAAAAACCTCATCAACATGATCAATGCAATTAAAGATATTTTCAAAACTTTTCCAGAATAGAATGAAAATGACAATAATTCTATTTTTGCGGATTTTATGAGTGTATTCTGCCAATTTATATTATCATAAGAAAAACATGGGAACATGAAATTTTGCTGAGACCAGAACAGCTGAAGTCTTAAACCAAGGTTTTTGAAATCTTCCAGTTTTTTAAGTATTCTCTCCAAAATGCAATGAAACAAAATGCTGTATAAATTGTGCATTTCTGGTGAAAGGGCAATAACTCAACAATAGAAAAGGTGAGCAACAAAATTAAATCAAAATGAAAATTTATAGACAATGCACTTCAGAATGCTGAAAAGCATAAAAAATGTTCATTTGAAATTTACTTTGATTTTGACACCATTTAATCTGTTAATAGATAATGGCACAGAGCTGAACTTCAGTTGTTTGAACACCTAATAATCTGTTAAAAAAAGTTCAGATTATAGGTGTGGTTAAAAAATAAAGATTCTACAACAAAAGTTCATGTTCTGACTAAGAAACTTTCTCTGTATTTCTTTATGAAAACTTTGTTTTTAAACTAACTTTTTGACTGGTGTTATTACCTTATCATCTGGGATATCATGTTTTGATAACTTAAATTCCTTCAAAGCTTGCTTCAGCTCTTCATGAGTAAAATCTTTCTTGTCAGTATTTACCATACCTGTAAAAAACAAGTTATAATTTAAGTAAAAATCTCCAGAGTTGACAACCTCTACAGTCACCAGCTTTATAAGTAAATGTACTATTGTTGGTGGGGTTCTAATTTTCATGGATTTCGTGGTTCGCTAAAACAGTGAAAATCAGCTTCCAACGAAATGCAATTTTTCCATAGAGTTTAATGCATGAATTTCGAAAACACATACATGTATTTAAGTGCCCACAAAATAATCATTTTTATGAGACCATGAAAATTGATGTTCATGAACAAAAGTACATCCCCAGTATATATTCATACAATAACTCTAGTTGAGAAATTGATTCAGAACACTAAATTATCATTGTAATCGATGAGTAATCTTTCATTCAGAAATAAATTTCAACTTGTTTTTTTAAATCCATAAATTGAGGACAAGCTGTAAATCAAATCCATTAAATACAAACAACTCAACAAGTATTTCTGAACCTTTTTAAAGCAATGAATGAAAATTACAAATAAATTTAGAAATAATGATGATGAATTGAAACATGGGTTGAATATTTTGAGACTAAAATCATTTTAAGAACTATGACATGTGTGAGGTTCAGTCTTTGCCATTTGCCACTGGCCCTATAACAGAGACTTGTAAAATCAATTTCAAGTTAGTAGAAATTAAAAGTCATTAACCTGCTAGGCTATTGAAATGTAACATTTAGAACATACAATACCGTAAAGCTGGCCATTTTTGAGGTTGTAAAAGGTGGAAATTTGTTCTCAAAAGATGTTCTGACTATGAATATTAGAAGTCCTCAATTTTTGTGTATGAAAGAAAACGGTGTAAAACACAAATATATATACAGATACAGGGACTTAAATGCCACAGGTTTTTATTTTCCCACTTCCATGACCATCATGCATATAACAATAAACAGCTGCGCCAAGTCGCATGATACACCCGTCGTCACCCTTCAAAGCTTTAAGTGATTTAGGTAAGGGGTTCTCAATTCAGAAGCACCTATAACTGCCTAATTAAGCTTGATATCTCTTTAAGAAATTAATCTGCAAAGTTTGAAGTGAGCTGATCAAAGTATTTATCAGTCAGAGCATGACTTCTAAAAAATTGCCTTAAAATTGACGATCAAAGTCCCATAACTCTTGCAAGAAAAATCGAAATTTCACGAAAAAGTATACAGATCGTGTGGCCATCGTACTCAATACCTCTACAAAGTTTGAAGTAAATTGGCCAAAGAGTTGTCAAGTTAGAGTGCGACATGTACAAAATTGCCTTAAAATTGACGAATAAAGCCCATAACTCTTGCAAGAAAAATCAAAATTTCACGAAAAAGTATACAGATCGTGAGGCCATCATATCCAATACTTCTACAAAGTTTGAAGGGAAATGATCTAAGGGTTGTCAAGTTAGAGCGCGACATGTGAAAAATTGCCTTAAAATTGACGAATAAAGTCCCATAACTCTTGCAAGAAAAATCGAAATTTCACGAAAAAGTATACAGATTGTGAGGCCATCATATCCAATACCTCTACAAAGTTTGAAGTGAATTGGCCAAATGGTTGTCAAGTTAGAGCACGACATATGAAATGGACGGACAGACAGATAGACAGACAGATGGACGGACAGAAGGACGGACGGACAATCGGACATTGGTATACCATAATACGTCCGTATAAAAATTTGAATGTGGTGAATATTACCCTCTTTGGTATCTCATTAAGGGCTAGTAATACAGGGGACCTGAAGGTTTCTGGTACATTTAATAAATTAGAGGCTCTCACATGGTCCATGGCTGACATGAACTCTCATTTTCTTGTATGTGAAAAGACCTAAATGTAATATGGACCAATGTATCAGATAAGATCTTTGAATACATTTCCGATCAGGTTCCATATTTAACCATGTTTCCTGCTGGTGGCCATCTTGGATGAAAGTACCAACACAAAAAAAAATCACAAACTTTTTGACTATTTTGACTTAATTTAATTAAAATTGTTCAAGCAGTTTCAATAGAGAAAAGGACCACCAAAGGACTATTTTGTGACCAAGTTTAATTCTAATTGCTTTGTGGCTTCATAGGAGATGATTCTTGAATGTGTTTTCTGATAGGGTCCAATATTAAACTAAGTTTCTTGCTGGCTGCCATCTTCGATGAGGTGCAGACTTGTCAGACATATTTTTTAATAGGACCACCCAAGGACTATTGTGACCAAGTTTTGTTCTAATTGGCTCTGTGGCTTAAGAACAAAAGATCTATGAATGCTTCCCCATTGGAGCCAATGTTAAACTTTACATTAAGGTAGTATGAGTGTCAGAAATTTTGTAATTAGAATTAAAATTCTGACCTTTTGTTTTGAAGAGCACTACTAATAGAACAACTTGAGCAAAAATTTTTAAATTTTTGAGATATAAGACGTCAAAATTTTGGCGGGAAACAGATCTCTTCAGAGTTTTCCTTCAATTTGCATAAGATGTTTATAGGCCTTTAAATATATGAAATTATAATTGGAAGTTGATTAAATTTTATACACAGTCTATTTTATGTATTTTAAAGTGACTTATGACCAAGGAAATGTGATCCATGTGCAAAATATTTTAGCACTGTTTGAATGGATAAAACCCGAGGATATAGAATGCTTCTGAAATCTGATGCTCGTACTCCCTTAAACATTCATTCCTATCACAAATGTATCTTTTATGAATCTGGCAATTACTTATTTCAAGAACAAAGGAACTGTGGATAAAGGTAGATCCAAATATTTTCATTGGACTAGAGCTTAAGTAATGTTAATGTATCTGGATAAAAATCAATTGCTAATACATCACAATTTGTAACACAATCACTCTAACAACAGTTCATGATTTTCGTCAATGGCAAATTACACAGACACTCCAATTTACTACCTTCCTTGTCGCCAGATTTCCAGTATTTGTTTCCATCATCATTTTCATTTAACTTTGCTTCTTTTTCTCCAGTCTGTAAATTCAGTCTAACATGGAGACCTGCTGGAATGGCTTGGCCTGAAATAACAAAAGTAGGTATATATAAATCACAACTGATAATACCTCTCTACCCAGTGTGTAAATTTGGTCTAACATGGAGACCTGCTGGAATGGCTTGACCTGAAATAGCAAAAGTAGATATATAAATCACAACTGATAATACCTCTCTACCCAGTGTGTAAATTTGGTCTAACATGGAGGCCTGCTGGAATGACTTGACCTGAAATAACAAAAGTAGATATATAAATCACAACTGATAATACCTCTCTACCCAGTGTATAAATCTGGTCTAACATGGAGACCTGCTGGAATGACTTGGCCTTAAATGAGAAGATATAGGTTTATAAATAACAACTGATAACACCTCTCTTTAATCTGTAAATTCAGTCTAAAATGGAGATCTAGTGGAAAGGCTTGGTCTGAAATATGAAAAGCAGATAGATAAAAACTTACAACTATATTGACAACCCCCCTCATCTATAGAAGAAGAAGAAGAAGAAGAAGAAGAAGAAGAAGAAGGTTTTATTGTCCATTAGAATGGGCCCACGAGGGGCATAATACAAAATACATATAAATAAACAATGTAAAAACAGAATACAATTTAACATAACAATACACGCTCATGTGTTTAAATCAACATATAATAATGAAGAGTGCACTCAAGTGCAACCATGGCGAGGTTTCTGCAAATTAATTAATATTAACATGTTTAATATTTTTCTGTCTTCCTTGTGCCTTAAAAATATTTCCCATTCTATACATATGTAAGCGTAATGCAGGCTGCAAGCCTAGGTTGCCATCCTCTTGCCTAATGCCAGACAGCAATAAGAGGTAACTCATCTGCAAAAGGCACCAAGGGACAGTGTTTAATGGCTCATTTAGACTTTACCCGAACTAAAAATAAATTAATAAATTACTAAGGAGGGCTTCAAGAAAGGGTTGCCATCCTTGGTCGAAGTGCAGATATGTCAGCAGTATGGGTAACATAACTGCAAATGGCACCAAGGGACGATGCTTAATGACACACCCATCTTTACCCTTAAACTGGAGACAGAAAAAATAAATTCTGTAACTAATCAGATTAGATCTTGCTTTCTTTGATTAGCTCACAAATTTTTATTAAGACATCAACACTCTCAGTGTTAAGTATAAGTTTTAAATTATCAAGTTTTGCAGTCAACATGTTTTTTAACCAAAATGACATCTTTAGGATATGTAAACAGTTTTACTTCAACAATCTCAATTTCAATTCCTACCTACAGTGCTCCCTTGTTACCCCCCCCCCCCTTAAATGGTGGTACCTCACTTATCGCCAACCATCTTCGAAGTCCATTTTCCAAAAAGTTACATGGTCTCTTTGTTATTCATTCCCTCAATATATTGCCACTCTCACTTATCGCCAAAATATTCCCTGGTCCAAAAGGTGGCAATATAATGAGGATGCACTGTATATCTTTATAATGGAACAAATAGTTGCATAATAACAAGTCCTCACCTGGTTTAACAGTTTTCCATTCCTTGGTTGGATAAAATACATTCAGTGGATCATGTTTTACTTCGGTATCTTCACTTTCAACTGTAACATCTGTAATATACACATAAAATTAATGTACAACCACATTTACAATGTTTGAACATACATGCCCATGTGCTGCTGCTTCAGAGATTTGTTGATTATATGTATTTTTTACAATCTTCTGAGGTTCTGCTTGGTCTCATATTTTGACAATGTCTGTGTTAAAAGTTTTAAAATGACAAGGGAGATAATTTGATAATCTTAATAAGGGGAGACAAACATGGAAAATAATATTTTGCTCTGCAAAAGCTTTGTTGGGGAAAGAATAATAAGCTCTCTTAATACATGTAGGTGATACCAGTACCAATATTTACAATAACAAATATTTAAAATGAGGTCTAAACAACTATATTGCAGCATATGTACAAATACTTAGAAAAAGAAATATCTATGTAAAAGATATATTAACATATATAGCAATTAAATTCACGGTATGAACAAGTGCTATTAAATGTTTTTTTTTTCTCTCAAGTATATGTACATAAATGGCTGCTGTAATTTATAAACTGCACATATGAAAGTTCAATAATGGGATCTTAATAAATTAAAAGTGTTAAGACACCAAAAAAAAAAAAAAAAAACATCACTGCTAAAAAATTACAAAAATGTACCAGTATACTGATTCATCACATCTGTCCTGCATGTCAATACAAACATGAGGTTGCATGCATTGTCGTACTAGGTATACCCCCACTTGTTATATTTTACTCATTAAAAATGGAAAAATGGCCAAGTCCCGCTAAACAGAAAGTTGATATCATAAGGTGACCAAAATGAGAGACAACGCATTCCCCTATATATAAAGTCAAATACCAAATTTGAAATAAATCGCCCAAGCAGTAGCTGAGAAGAGTGGGACGAAAATTTTCACTATGTTCAATAAAGGGAAAAATGGCTAAGTCCCGCAAAACAGGCAGTTGATATCATAAGGAGCCCAAAATGGGAGACGACTCATTCCCCACATATATAAAGTCAAATACCAAATTTGAAATAAATTTGCCCAGCAGTAGCTGAGAAAAATGTGAAAAACTTCGGACGAATGGACAGACAGACAAGGGTATTCCTATATACTGGCCACTCGTGAGTTGGGGTATAAATACAAACAAAACAATTACCATCATCTTCATTGTTTTCCACATTAACCACAGTTAATGCCCCTGGTGAATGTTCACTGTTGGCACACATGTAATAGCAGCATACAAGGAATAGTATCATACTACCAATGTTAACAACTCTGATTCCATTCACTAAGTCAGACATGGTACCCTAAAATAAAATAAATCTGCCAATTTAACTATTCTTTATAATTACATATGTATATTGCTAAACCAGGAAATAAAAAAAAGTAGACTAAAATAATATGAACTCATAAAGGCTACAAATCTGTATATATTCTGCCTTTAAATATTTGTAGATGTTAAAAAATGTGAATATGGTAAGTTCACTAAGGGTATCAAGTTGTATTGACAATTATCTTGGTAAAATAATATTTTTGAGGCATCTGGTAAAACAGGACATGTGTCATTCTGGATAGAGTTGGTAATACATGTCAGTGACAAAAATTCACAATATTGGCAAATTGGCCGCTTGTTCCCCTGCCAAACAAAATTCAGTAGCCCAGCCAATATTTTACTTGCCCAACACTATATTGTCAACCAAAATTTCAGGATATTTCAATAGCAACCTGGGCTACTGTTTGCATCCCTGCATGTACATGTGTAACAGGTGATTTATTCCGGCAGTCATGGCAGTGTATTCCTGTGCACTAGGGTAGAATATCAACAACATCCAACCTACTAATCACAATGGAGTACTGACTGTGACAGAATAAACACCAAGGCAGAAATAAAATAATGTAATCCACGAAAACGGATGTCCCACGATAACCCATGATCTGACAGTAATAACGTCGGAGGTCCTTACTATGCCCCTGTCCTAACTGCACCCCTCTTCCTTATTTACATGGCAGCTCACTTCCAATTACGTTATCATAACTTTCGATTTCTAAGTGTTCTATATTTAGATATTTTTGAACCAAGAAGAAAAGACGTCTAGAAATGAGAATTAAACAGGTTAATATGGAAAGGTTTAGTTTTCAATTAAAAAGTGCATATTTTCTTAGTACAAAAATACTAGTATGCCTTGTGAAAAATGCAGATTTTGCCCCAAATCCGTCTTCCAAAGTGACAGGAATTTAACCTGCGGTTTATTTACATTCCATGACCTAACCTGATTTGTCTATAATTGTAAATGGGCCAAGGTGCGAAGTTTGGACTCCATGTTTTTTGTAGAACAACGTGCACTCAGTAAGTGAAATTGTTTGTTTTGTTTGCAGTTGGTTTGTTATATTTAAACTTTTACTGTTAATTTTAGTTAAATGTCAGTTAAACTGATTTACATACATTTCGATATCAAATACATGTAATTACACCTAACAATACTGTGACGTCATTTTCCTTCGGGGTTGCAGGATAATGTACAGTATACAAATCTTATCATATCAAAAAACCGATTGTTTTTGAGAAATTGCATTCTCACTTTTGAGACCGTTCAGTTCCTATTTTTAGCGGTGTGAGATTTTTCTGTCTCACTCCAGCCCATGTGACAGGGTGTGAATAGGGGTACTCTCTTGACAGTTAACGGTAAAACTTTCAGTCATATGACGTTAGCGGAAGGACATTTTAAGAACTTTCATGAATCATGCTGACATTTTTCGCGATTAACTAATCTGATCGATTTAGACGTTGACGGTAGCAGAAAAAGGACAAAAGGGCCGTTTCACTGTTAAGCTTTAGGGTATTCATGCCCTCATGTGAGACAGCCTATGCATACTATGACGTCATCGATGTTATGGTGAGTTGCTGAGTAATGGCGGATGGTAAAGACAACATAACTTTTTATGAACAAAAGTGAGAAAATTAATCAAACACCATTGAAAATGCAAGATTTAGAAATCTCAGCCACACTCGGGTATGATTTCAATGATTCTTACAGAAAGATTGAAATCTGACCCTTGTGTGTCTGAGATTTTGTGATCTTACATTTTCACCGGTGTTAGATTCAACTATTCTTCGGTGCTGTTACTGTACACACTTACCAATACAGTTCAAATTCTCCTAACTTTTTTACTCTAACAGTACACTAAAGATTCGATAATTTGGTGTTAAAACCGAGAATGGGAAATTTTTCAATGGGCAGATAAGTGTATCCCCGTTATATATACTGTATTCTAATTCTATACCAGTAAATCTTGCATCAGAAATTACTGTTCATTTGACGTCCACGTCGTCTTATTTAATTTTTCGGGCCTTTTCTAGATTTTTCATGACAAATGTTCTGGTTTCAGCTTAGCTGATCTTTAGAGCTGTGGATGAGCAGTACCCAAGGAACCAGACTAAGCTGCGGAACTCATCTAACAAATCTGACCAATGACCGAAATTTGAAATAACAGTGCTTTCAACTCTTGTGAAGTTTTTTAAGTAAAAAAAAACCAAACAAACAAACACAAATGAAAATGACAAAATATCTGCGCAAATATGAAAGGAATATTTTTAGGGATGGGCTGAACGGAAGAGCAATGCAATATTATATGCAGATATGCAAAGTGCTCGTCACCGGAAGTAACGTGACATGGTAAAGGTGTGTTTGATACCTGTAAACCCCAATTGCACGTGCAAATCATGATGGTATTTAAGTGGCAATTGTTGCATTTGGCCGGAAGAAGTCGTACGAGTAACAGCAAAGAAGTAAATACTACCCTCCATGATGAATGAACCTGCAAGAGAGTACTTTTGGGGTAAATTGTTAATCACTTAACAATATTATGACAACCACCCTCAATGCATCATTAATTTGATATATGCAATTGTGAACCCAGAAACACTGCCCACATGTCGTGCACTTGTCTTGCAAGTCCATAAAGATCCCTTTATTAAAGAAGATATAGGTGATTTGATACAATCTCGAGGATACAATAATTTCTGTTTATGAATGAATAGTTGATTTGCCAATTACCGACTTTGGTTCCTTTCTTTAAAATTTTGACTCAATCAACGTCACGTGACACCGGACAGGTTGTCACATTTACCGAAGAAACCCTTATAAATCAGCATTCTGGTATATGAAATCTATTGGGATATAAAGCAAATCAAACAGGCACATAAAAGGTCATATTATTTTGATAAAGTTCACCAAAGTCGAAGTTTGGAATCCTTACAGGTCAAGAGAAAATATTTTTTACATTTTGGCTAGTTTACGTTGGAAACTAACCGTGTTTGTCCGGTCTAGAGTTGCTTCCCTTAGTCCAAGTTTGTAAAACGCGAGGTCAAATTCGGGAATTCCGTTTGAATTGGCAAATGGTCTATTGTGACGTCCAAATTTTCTGGGAAAATTCACCAATTTGAAACGCGTCTAAACCATTTTCTTGCACTGAAGATAAATACAAATTAAGGGAGCAACCATTTGATTTTTTGGGGGAAGGGGGAATGGCAATGAATGGATAAGGTCAAATTTTTTTTCAATCTGGATTTTTTTTACCGTGTTTACCATTTTGAATATTGAAATTGTTGCGTGATATTGCAACGGTCAAGCGAGTTGCAAACGTTTTATTTCAAAGAGATTACATTTTACTGTTGCCCACGCTGACATCCTTAAAGACTAACCCCTGAAAAAGAAACTTTGTTGATAATTGATTGACAGGCATGACAGGGGTGTTTGTAGAGGAATAAGTTGAACGTATTGAACTGAGAAGATTTTGCATTTGATTGGATCGTTTTATTTTTATGCAGCCAATCAAATGCAAAATCTTCTCATGGCAATGCCGTCAATCAAGCATTCTACAAACACTGTCAATCAATTGACAATATGTAAATTTGAAAAAGAAAGGAAATGGGGTAAATGTCAAGGAGACAACATCCCA
>MJUU01017093.1:0-20840 GCA_002080025.1 Modiolus philippinarum | reverse complement strand
AATTGAAAATTGGATCTGATGGGAAAGATAGGTTTAAATGTGTTACTTTAAATATGATGAAATTGAAATCAAAATAGTTAAAAATCAGTGGTTTGAAGTTGGGTTTAGGAAATTTTTATGTTGCCCTTTGGTGAAACACAAACTTATTGATAGTAAACATGTGTAGTGAACAAAAACTGACTACACTACTGTCCCTAACTGTACATACTGACATAAATACACAGTCTGTGGGAAAAATTTATGTATGAACTTTGCTAATACAGTAGTCCCCCTCTTGAAAGACCACTCATTTGAGAGACCACCCCTTTTTAGAGACCACATTTCTCTTGCATTAACTCTTTTGTGAACAAATTGACCCCTTTTGGAAGACCACCCCTAAAACCCAACCAGAGGCCACCCTTTCTTTGTCAAAAATATACACATTACCCCTATATAAAGACCATGTTTTGTTTTGTAAACACTGATGAAAATCAATTAAATGCCATTTTGATATAAGTTACTGGAATAATTAAACCATCAATTAAATTGACTTTAATAATTAGCAGATGACAAGCCCTACATGTATATTTAGGAGAAAGATAATGATTTAATATGTAATTATCTGCAATTATTAGAAATTTTATTTTTAAGGGAGAACTAATTAACTCTCACTTAATTATTTGATTAAGACCAGGCTGTTGAGAATTAAACTTAAGACACATACATGTGCAGGTCATTCTTACTATTAAAATAGGTTTCTGGTTAATGCATGTATTTAAATCTTTGTTAGATATACATTCATATAAAATATAATGTGTCAAATGTGAATGTAACAAATAAGAACATATTCTGAATGCTTTCTTAAATACATTAAGTGAAATAGAATAGCAAATTTGTTATACAAGATACTTATTTTCAGCCATTTAGATTTTTGGACCTATTCTTTTTGAGAGACCACCCCTTTTGTAAGGCCAATTTTATGTTGCAAATGGGGTGGTCTCTCAAGAGGGGGACTACTGTAGTTACTGTATTGATTCATATGAAGAACACTTTATTGGAAGTTTTTTAGTGTCTTGTTAGTATATTTTTAAAAATTAGTGTTTTTCATCAAACTGGTACTAGGGGCTGTCTTGAACTTACTATAAGGTATGAGCAAAGCTCATTGTTAAAGGCCTCATGGTGACTTCAAGATGAAGAACAACAATAAAAGCATTGTTCCTTTGCTTGTTTTTGCTATGTATTTGTAGACATGTGTATTTACTCCATATCCTTACATTGTCTATATACATATTTTATCTTACATGTATAGGCAGACAGTCATTAGATGCTTTATTCTGTCCTGCATATGTTAGAGGCATAGACTGTCTTATGATGTTTTTATATTTAGGATTAAAACAGACAGTCATAAGATATCATATGATGACCTGCTGAAATATTTTTGTACTGCATATGTTACAGGCATAAAGAAACATATATATTATTTTTCACTACTGATCATAGTAAGTCCTCCTCCATGCCTGTTTCTATCCTTACTCTGTTTGAATTTTACAGGTGGAAACAAACAGTGATGCTCATCCTTCTTCAGTAGAAACAATATTTAATCGGGAAGGGGATGGTGAAATCACTCATGAACCTGTCTTACGTAAACATATAAGGAGACCAGATGAACCGTAAGATATTTGTTCAATATTTGTCAGCTTGGCTTTCAAGCCAAATTTTTTTTGGTGGGCTACATTTTGTTTCAGTATGAATTTTGAATAGTATAAATTAATTTGTTTGTATTTAATAAGTGTTTCATCTTGTATATAATATTTAAAAAATGAAATTATGTTTTCAAGTAAAAATATCTGCATTGCATTAATGCTGCTGAAATCATGAAACTGTGGGAATGAAAAAAAAAAAAAAAAACAAAATATATATGGCATATCTGATGCACAGATCTGTAATATGTATAAATGGAAAATAAAATATCTGTGCAGCATTTATGCTGTGGGAATTAAAATGCATTTAAAACTACTTAAATGGCTTGAAATATCTTTCAGTCTATATGCAAATTTCTTTTTATTTTTAAAACTGTTTGTCAATCAGGTTAAATATTCATCTTTAGATCAATATTTGTCTATGTAAAGTTTAGAAATATGTGTCAAAGATTTGAAGACCGATCACATTTCATTTGATAGAATACATTTCTTAAGTTAAAACAGAAATCAATCACACTTAACTGATTTTTTTTTCGCCTTTTCAGACTGGAACCAAATGAGTTTTATCTGTCGCGTGCTAGAGAGCTGAAACATCAGGCTGACAGCCTTGTAAGTCAATTAAATTGCTCTTTTTTTTCACCCCTTATAGATCATATATACATATTATGTAATTGCAAGGGGAAAATTAAGTCAAAGAAATTGAATTTTTTGAAGTTCTAGAATTGTAATTATGTTTTTGTGTCAAGGGAAAGATAATTTTCTATGTCAAGAGATGTTTTTAATTAAGACAATATTTTCCGTAAATTTACCATCAGATATTCTCAAGGGCAATCAACATGCATTTTTGTCAATACTTTAATCTGTTAAAACTCGTTGATTTCTAGAATGTCTTTTTTCTTGCATGGTAATTTCATTTGGAAGTTGATTAAATTCATTCCAGTTATGGGGATAATGTGGATATATGACAATGAGACAAAACTCGTACATGAATTCAGTATTCAAAATATTAGAGAAGGCCATACAGCTTAGCAGAGGCCATCACCACATTACAATTTTTTGAAATTTTGATACCTTAATGGACATATTAGCTGAATGAAGCTGAGTGTTACTAAATAGACTGGATAAAAAAAAAACTTCAAAAAAAAACAAAGAAATAGCTAATAGGGTGAAGCTTAGTAATGAGTTAACACAGATGATATACTTTTACATGACATGGATCATATTGAATAAACAGTCTCATCATAGGACACATAAATATCGTGGTTAAATGAACATATTTACACTTTGGTCAGCCATCGCTTCATTTGACACAGGTTTCTGCAATCTCTACACAGAAGTAAAATATGTATTCATAGTTTAAAAGTTGTTTTAGGCTATTGAGAGACAAGTATGAGGTCATTTGGAGACAAATTGCCCAGTGTGAATTTATGTATTACCATTAGAAAAGAGTTCCAGACTAGAGCATGATGTTTAGGAAATTAAATTAAGTTTAGCAAGTGATGTTGTATTTTCCAGTGCTGTAAAAAAGTTCGACTCTCTGTTATCCCCAAAAGTTTCCAACATGAGTGAGACTTATGGTTCTATTTTTAATATCCAGTTAATTGTTTCTTCAGATCCTAATTGATTTGTGTTTATCAAAATGGACAGTTTGCTCTTTATAGGGTCTGTAAGGCTTGTCTTGTGACGCCGTGAGTTCACAATAAAATCACAATTCAAATACTTTTCACACTAAAACATGTTCCATGATTATGACCAAAGTGTTGTTTGAACATCATACATTTTCGTACAAATTATTCAACTTCCAGTCAAATTCATTTACATTGTATTTGGAATTTTCAAAATTGGACAAGACTTTTAGGCTCTAGTCAATATTTGATGTCTCTATTTATTTATTATTTCAGACTGACAGAACAGCCAAATATCTTATGTATACTGAATCTATGTTGTCTTTTATTTTGTGTGGATGTGCCATGGAAAAAGAGGAATGCAGGGCCACCGATATTTATAGGATGTATTCAGACACATTTAAATGGTTATCGTAAGTAGAAATAGAGATTCTTTGACAAGTCTGTGTCATAATGCTACTATTTTGGTTTAAATTTCCTGCCATGCAGGTGATATTCTCCTTTGTCCAGTTGGGGGTCAGAATTTTGGGACTTTTGTGCTTTTCCTGTATTTTTAAACTTTTATCTATACAAAAAAAAATGTACTTGAATCGTCTAAAGTTTTGGTAATTTTACTGAAAACCTAGGAGCACTCTATGTGTCCTTGGCAGATTTTGGCTTTTCCGTTTGTTGTTCTCTATCAGCATTTATATATCATCTGTTGTGTGGTCTTCTAAATGTTTTGATTCTATTGCAATGAAGGGACATAAGTAGCGAAAAAGGCCTTTGGAGAAATTAAAATTACTGAATCGTTGGTATAATTTGTATTGATAGGGCTGAAACATTGCAAGTAGATGTTTAACAATAATTAATCAATCAATTCATCTTTTCTCTTATTGATAAAAACTACTTAATATACAGTTGTGTTCTTGACAAGATGTCTGGGTCTGCCCACTGTCAATCGTATTTCAAAAAGCCGTGCGAACTAGTCGTTTATATACTTGTGGCACTAACAGAAAAGACCAATAATTGAGAAATTTTATAGCTTTGGTATTGATCAGTACTTGCTGTTACACAAGATTAACTTACATCAAATTTACATTCGTTTTATATAATATAGCTGTTTACATGCAAGAAAATAAGGCTAGATAATGACTAAAAACGTTGTATGGAGAGTAATGGCTTCGTTTGACAATGGTGGCTTCCAGATAAGGGAGATATTGCATAATTTCCAGTTATTTCATATATCTGATGTTTTAAGTTGTTTTTCGTGATAGTTTGATCATACTTTTTGTGATCTTTACTAAATGTTTGAATATCTTTCTAAAAAAATAATGAAATGCGGAAATCTCTGGAAATTGCAGTAATTTTTTGTACTAAAGATGATCGTTTTAAAGACTTATTTCTCCTCTGTGCAGATAACTAAGAGATGAAAAATCGAACATATGGACAGAAATTTTATTGAAATTTGGTACTGCTGGTGGCTATTTTGACAACTAGATTCTTCAGTGCAGATAATAATCAAACACACAAAAACAAACATAGGGAAGATCTGACAAATAGCAAATCACCAAAAGGGTGTACAGACTTGCCAACCCTTACGATTTTGGCGTAAGGCTTACTATTTTCAAGGTCATCTTATGCCCTTATGATGGTTTACCATTTATTTAGATTTGTTCAATTTGCGGTATTTCCGGAAAATTTCCAGCTCCGGTCTGTCATTTCATTGCGGTTCCGTGTATTATAGTAAAATTTGGCATTTCCAATGATGAAAAGAATATAAAAAACTATCTTTTAGACAAGAATTCTAGGCTTCCATCTAAATAAAAATGTATTCTTGGTGGGAGTATTGTGTATCTACATAATGCGCCTTTCATTTAAAGGGAAACTTCCTGTTTTAAAACAAGTTTTTTGCATTAAAAATTGCCTTAGTATTTTTGATATCAGATTATGATTTTTGATCAAGTAACTTACTATTTTTGACCAAGAGGGGTAGGTAAGTCTAGGTGTAAAATCAATGCCAAAAATCAGTTGAGGGCAGAGCTTTGTATGAGGGAGATGCTTCATAGCTTGATGAAATTTGTTATCTGGAGTTATCTTTATCATAAATTTAAAATCTTGCAGTCTTCATTGTCTTGCAATGCTTAATAATAAGGTAAAATTGATATAATTTAAATTCATCTTGAAACTCGAAGTCTGTTTTGGATGCCTGAAGTGTCATCATAATTGAAATGAAAATATGCAATTTTAAATCCCTTACTAACAGAATAACTGACTTTGGACTCAGCAGTACATATAAAACTAGTATGTGCAAGTATGTTTCAGAAAATCTTTAAAAGGTTAAAACATTGTTTTTGTACTCCATACATTTTACTTTATCAACAAAGGTTTCAAATGCTCTTTAATTTGAATGATGCTCATTAACAGTTACTTCTCCATACTACTGAGATAAGTCTATTGACCTTTACACTGTCAGTCTGAGATAATGATCGATTACTTGTTAATTTGAAAATCTGAATACATTGTTATAAATGTCATTAATTTAATAGTATCAAGACACTAATTGAGTAGTCTATTTTAATCCTCTGCTTGGAGCAGAATTCAAAATGTTGCTAAAACAAGGTTTTGAAATAGCTATATTAAGGACTTTTAGTGTGAAATGGTTATTTTTGAAGCTAAATGATTGAAAAGGTTATTTTGAGTCTTTATGTGGAAAGGAGGAAATAAAATGTTAAGTATTGATTAGGANATCAATTCATCTTTTTTCCATATTGATAAAAACTACTTAATATACAGTTGTGTTCTTGACAAGATGTCTGGGTCTGCCCACTGTCAATCGTATTTCAAAAAGCCGTGCGAACTAGTCGTTTATATACTTTTCTCTAATGATATGTCAAGTTTAAACCGGTTTTGACCCGTTAGATAAATTTTCTTTATTCAACATATGTTGAATAAAGCCCCGTGCTATTTCCCGCCAAATCTATTCGGAATACAATTCTCGGTGTTTATCATTGATCATTAGAGAAAAAGATTACACCACTTTATCCCGTTTATTACCATATTTTATCCACTTTCGATAGTTAAATTTAAAAATTTTAAAATGCTCGGCAAGCCTCGCAATTAAAATTTTAAAATTTAACTATCTCTAGTGGATAAAATATGGTAATGAACGGGATCTTGTGGTGTAATCTATATGTGGCCCAATAATTGAGAAATTTTATAGCTTTGGTATTGATTAGTAGCTGCTGTTACACAAGATTAACTTACATCAAATTTACATTTGTTTTATATAATATAGCTGTTTACATGCAAGAAAATAAGGCTAGATAATGACTAAAAATGTTGTATGGAGAGTAATGGCTTCGTTTGACAATAGTGGCTTCCAGATAAGGGAGATATTGCATAATTTTCAGTTATTTCATATTTCTGATATTTTAAGTTGTTTTTCGTGACAGTTGATCATACTTTTTGTGATCTTTACTAAATGTTTGAATATCTTTCTAAAAAAAATAATGAAATACCGAAATCTCTGGAAATCGTAGTAAATTTTTGTACCAAAGATGATTGAATTAAAGTCTTATTTCTCTTCAGTGCAGATAACTAAGAATGAAAAATCAAACATATAGACAGAAATTTTATTGAAATTTGGTACTGCTGGTGGCTATTTTGACAAGTTGATTCTTTAGTGCCACACAAAAACAAGTAAAGGGAAGATCTGGCAAATAGCAAATCACCAAAAGGGTGTAAAATCAACGCCAAAAATCAGTTGAGGGCAGAGCTTTGTATGAGGGAGATGCTTCATAGCTTGATGAAATTTGTTATCTGCAGTTATCATTATTGTAAATTTAAAATCTTGCAGTCTTCATGGTCTTGCAATGCTTAATAATAAGGTAAAATTGATATAATTTAAATTTATCTTGAAACTGGAAGTCTCTTTTGGATGCCTGAAGTGCAATCATTATTGAAATGAAAATATACAATTTTAAATCCCCTACTACCAGAATAACTGACTTTAGACTCAGCAGTACATATAAAACTAGTATTTGCAAGAATGTTTTAGAAAAGCTTTAAAAGGTTAGAAAACAATTGTTTTTGTATTCCATACATTTTACTTCATCAATAAAGGTTTCACATGCTCTTTAATTTGGATGATGCTCATTAACAGTTACTCCTCCATACTACTGAGATAAGTCTATTGACCTTTACACTGTCAGTCTGAGATAATGATTGATTCTTTGTTAATTTGAAAATCTGAATACATTGTTATAAATGTCATTAATTTAATAGTATCAAGACACTAATTGAGTAGTCTATTTTAATCCTCTGCTTACAACAGAATTCAAGATGTTGCTAAAATAAGGTTTTGAAATAGCTATATTAAGGACTTTTAGTGTGAAATGGTTATTTTTGAAGCTAAATGATTGAAAAGGTTATTTTGAGTCTTTATGTGGAAAGGAGGAAATAAAATGTTAAGTATTGATAGGACATGGTTTGTTTGGTGAACAAAATTTTGGAAAAAGACAAAGGAAAAATGAAAATCAACATCTTAAAAAGTCTTTTGATCACAGGGGCCAAAATTGCAATTTTCTAAATTTTTCATCAGATTTCAATGGATTTTTTCCTTTTGATTCCTCTTGTTGTGTAGTTGGTCAACAGATTTGAAGTATCTCCTACCCTTTCCTAGATATAAAGGGTCAAAAGGGCCTATATTGCAATTTTCAGGATATGTAATATCTTTATTTTAGATCGAAATTTCGATTGGATTTTTTCTCGTATTTTGTGGAAAAATTGGGGAGGTATATCATTGTGTCCATACTTATACTGTGTCAACACCTGTCTTGTGTCCACACACACTTTAATTTGCACTTGCCATATCATGATATTGATTCAGGTTCAGTGAGTGGGGACATAATTGGTTGCCATTCGGCGACAGGTCTAGCTTTTTGTAGTTTATACACCCAGTGAGCTATGTTGTGTCTTATGACAATAAGATATTGTTATCATTCTAATTTTTATACAGCCGCAAAAATTTTGCGGTCGTATTATGGTATGGTGCAGTCGTCGGCATCGACGTTGGCCTCTGTGGCCAGCATAACTTTGTTTCTAGTGGACGAATCATCTTCAAATTTTAGTATGTGGTTTCTTGGCTTAAGGTTAATCCCGGGTTTTAATTTTGGGTTTATGGCCCCACCCGTTTTAGAAAAAGGGCCAAAAAGGGGTAAAATTGGGTATTTTCGTGTCTGTGGACAGCATAACTTTGGTTCCAGTGAACTGATCATTTTCAAACTGTAGTATGATGTTTCTTGGCACATGCTTTAGCCCAGGTTATAATTTTATGTTCCTGGCCCCACCTGTTTCAGAAAAAAGGGGTCAAAAGGGGATAAATTGGTTGTTTCCACATATTTGACTGTAGAATCTTTATTAATCATCCGATTTTGATGGGGTTTCTTTCAGTAAACTCCTTAGAAAATTTCCAATCTGGATTATGCCCAACTGATTTCACATGGCATGTACTGTTCACGAGATAAATGGGGCCCAAAAGGGAGGAATTTCAAAAATTTAATTTTTTTATTTTTAGTCCGATTTTGAGTCAGTTTTTTTCAAAGGATTCCTCGCGAAAAATTTACATAGCGCTCTACTATTAGATTTTTGGTAACTTGTTTCCTTACCCAGCTATGAGGGGCCGAAGGGAGCTGAAGTTGCAAATTTTTATTTTTCATCGGATTTCGGTGGGATTTTTTTCTTTGGATTCCTCTTGATGTAAGCTTTCAGTAGATTGCAAAGGATTTTGCGTAGCTGTTACCGTTTCCGAGCTATAAGGGTTCAAAGTCGCCACAACTGCAAATTTGCAGATTGCCTGAAATTTTTATTTTTCATCGGATTTCCATGGGATTTTTTTCTTTGGATTCCTCTTGATACAAGCTTTCAGCAGTATGTCAACAGATCTGGCATAGCTCTTACCATTTCTGAGCTATAAGGATTCAAAGGGGCCAAAACTACAAATTTGCAGATTACCTAAAATTTTTATTTTTTATCAGATTTTGATAGGATTTTTTTCTTTGGATTCCTCTTGATACAAGCTTTCAGCAGTATGTCAACAGATTTGGCGTAGTTTTTACTGTTTTTGAGCTATAAGTGGTCAAAGGGGCCAAAATTGCAATTATAAGAAATATGTGAAATCTTAATTTTTCATCAGATTTTGATGGGATTTTTTCTTTAGATTATTCTCATTGTAAGCTTTATTTTCACTATTTTGTGTCCAGCTAATTACTATCCACCAGATCATCTGAACTTCTAACTGAGTTTTGCAAACACCAGCCTTATATAGGGCATGTTAGGTTAATTTCATTTGACAGTTTTAGATTATAACATTAGGGACTAAAAGTAAAAATCATGAATTTTTAATGGTAATGTCCTAATGATAATGTGCTTTATGATTAAACATTCTGTCAAATAGTGGAGGCTTCACATGTATAATTATTATGCAAAGTCTTTAAATACATATTATGCACACTTCTTGTACTTAAAAGCTAGCAATTTGTGATGCATTTAAAGCAGCTTTTTAAGTAGAACAAATGAAACTTAAAATATTTCCAACTAAATGTTTAATTGGAAATGTAGAAAACATGTTATTTGCAAATGCATTGTAAACAAGAAATATAAAAAAAAGGAAAAACCGGTATTCAGATAATTTTAATGTTTCAAATTAAGTCCAGATATATTCTGGTACATGCAATTTTCACAGAAATGTTATTTAGAATAAAAAAATTGCATAAAATTAAAAAATTTGAATTCGGTAATTTGTTAATACAGAACTGATTTTTTATACAAATTGTCTGTATTATTCTGCAGATCTTCAAGTAAGGGCTGTTCCAGACATAATTGAGTGGTAGGATCAGACGGCAAAAATTTGTTGGACCATGGGTGTACTCTTTAGAACTTCCACTTTTAAAATACATTAGAAAAGAAACAAAAATTCTATGCATGGTGGATCCTTTTAAAAGCGCCTTCCAACCCCCTCCAGCCTACTATTAATTCTGGAATAGCTCTACAAATATGCACTACACATTTATTATGTATATAATATGCAACATCATCTAACTTGGAAAATTTGTACTTGCTTCCTAAATCAAGCAATTAGTGTTGAACTAGACAATGCCAATGATTTAAAGCTTACAATTGCAGGCGGGGAAGTCGTTGAAATAGAACAATAGAAATTGAGCTCTCGTTTAAATGAGGAAGAAAAGTTACTTTTTGAATTGTTTACCATAGTTACATAATTATAGAAGTTATTTTCAATGCAAAATATAAATATTTTTCATTCCTATATTTTGAAATTATATGAAAACAATGTAGATTGCCGCAGGTGAGCGTAAAGATGCACATACAATGCACAACTCAACATAAAAGATCAATTTAGTGTCTGTTTTTCAAAGTGGATTCCCAAAAAGGTCATCTTTAGATTTTGACTAAAATTTTTATATGAATTGCCAATATTACTGATCATCCATGTAAATTTTTTTATATCTGCCCTTTGTAGCGTTTCCCCAGAATTAAAGTTCAAACACGATGGAATTTTTATTTCCTATGCATTCTTTCTAGGTTTCTTTCAGGAATCAACTTTGTATACAAACAAAACCAGTGAATACGAAAGTTGACAATTTTTACAGGACATTCGGTCTGTGAATCCGAAAAATTTACCAGACCAAATCAACTTTTACCAGACCGAAACATCTGTGTTCTGGTTTTATGTCAATGGAAGTAAAATAACTAGAAAAGAAGTGAAATTAACATGGGATGACACTTTTCCCTTCAGACAAGTAAAAATGCATTTTCTAGGCTGAACCAAAAAAAGTGTTGTCTGGTAAATTGTGCACTTTTATCCCTTGTTTCTTCTTTTGATAGTACATTTGTACTGAAGGTCATAATCATTTTACAAAAATTTTACCATTAGACACATCGAAAACTGCCTGACTGAAGGATATATCAGACAAAACTTCAGTCCGTCTGGCAAAATTTTTCAGCCAACAGGACAAATGTCAGGTAAATAATTGACATCTGCAACATGTTCTGATACAGTAGGTTCTGTAGATTTATGTTCAGTCTGACAGCCTTTTCTTATTTGCATGATGGATGTCCTCCAATGCTTCTGGCCTTTTTGATATGACTGTACCTTTCTGTACTATGACTCTTTGTCCAAGAATAAAAGGCTTTAAAAAAAGTCCAAGATGTAGCAAGATGCATCAAAAAATCATCCAAGTTTAATACAATGTATCATGTGGTTATGTACAAAAAAAAAAATGAAAATTCTTTCCCTAAAGCTTCATGTTTTTTCATTTGGGATATGAAACAATGTATAACTTTAATTAACTATAAGAAATGCTTCCTATCAAAGAAAAATGTTTTTGGCATATGACCTGTATTCTTTTTGACTAACAAACCTCTTTTCAGAAGTAAATCTGCATTTATCCCCTCTGTTGGAGGTGCTCCAGTTGAAAGAGGCTTATAAATATGTATACCATATATGGAAACTTAACATCTTGTGCAAGTTTCTTGCCCCTACACTATTGTGCCCTCGATAAATAAACTGAAAATCAGACAATTGATCAAAAGATCTCACATTTTAGATTAAGATACAACCAGGAATACATGGAGTTATACTATTTAAAAGTCATGCACAAAGATTTACTTCTCAGACACAGAATTTTCCTTATGTATGAGCCAAAATATTACCAGACATAAGGACCGGTAAAATAGAAATTTTTACCGGACCGGTGCCGATTTTACCGGACATGTCCGTCGGTCCGACGGTATTTCATTTTCACTGCAAAACTGTTAACAAAACACCCTAAAAGAATACCACATGGTAACCACTCTTATATTACACTTCAAATACTTAACACTTTTTAGGAAAATCTTGAAATTCAAGGAAGTGAAGTGAAAATGCTTAAAGTAATGCATCCTCCTTTAATTACCCCATATATATTTATTTCACAGTGAGTACAAATAACTCGCAAGCTAAAAATAAGATGAAAAGTCCACTTTCTCCTTGCTCAAAAACTTGAAAAAGGTGGATCCTGAAAAAGGCCATATACAGAAATCAATTTCATATGGTTTATACGATGCATAATTATATGTTTAATGATACTCATTTGCCCCTTTGAGGGTGGCTAGATTTTTATGCCCCCAGATCGAGGATCGGGGGGCATATTGTTTTTGTCCTGTCTGTCTGTCTGTCTGTCTGTGCGTCCAAAACTTTAACCTTGTCTATAACTTTTGAACTATATAAGGTAGACTTTTGATACTTGGCAAGTGTATAGGTCTAGTCAAGACGAACATAAATATGCAAAAAAAATTAGGTCAAAGGTCAAAGGTCAAGGTCATAGGGGTCAAAAAGGGGTAAAAATCGGAATCTGGGGGCATACACATCTTGTTTCTTTATTACCAGTTTTGACCATCAGATAGAGTTGGTTTTAAATTTTAAAACAATGTTCATAAATTAATCAACGACAATTGTATATTTCTCATATATCTGTACTATACAGCAATCGTTGCAGCATAAGATACTGAGTATGTGAAATGTAGAAAATACGGTAAATGTTAGAAATTTGATGTTTTTTTTTTACTGTATACATGTATACAAACTACTTCCTGGCCTGTTGAGATCAGTCATGAGCTGGTAAAAAAGGTAGAACAACTTAATAAAATAAGTCCATCAGGCACAATAAGAACAGCACATATGGCCAACCATGTTTATTGCTGTTTTATGCAAAGAGGTGTAAAGGTTGAGGTAAGTGCTCCCTCGCTATACCACTCCTCTTTAATGGCAGTCCCTCACTTATCACCAAGCATTTTCTAGGTCCATTTGTTAAAAAGTTACTTAGTTTCTATGTACTTTTTCCCCTCGATATATCACCACCCTCTCTTATCTCCCAAATTTTCCCTGGTCCTAAAGGTGGTGATATAATGAGGGTGCACTGCCTTCAAGGGTTAGTCTTTGTGTTGTATGGACAGAGTCCTCAAAATACTTTTAACTAACTGCTTGAATGCAGAGATGAGTCAGGAGAGGTAATCGGCTCTGTTAATTATATTGCATTGAAATGAACCCACTTCTGATATTATTAATTATCGGCAATATGTACATTTTCTCTTTGATCTTACTGACTGATATTGTCAGTATCTCCGTACTGACCTGATACAAGAAAATATCATGCAATGACGTCATGAAATTGACATCATGACTTACGACGTTGCCGATAAAAACAATAATGGTAGTTTTGAAGGTCTCAACAGAAAATATCACTAGTATCACAGCTCGTCCTATCGGACTCGCCGCAATACGACCTTCAAAACTACCATTATTCTATATTTCTCACTGTCACATCACCAGATATACTGACCATATTATATTTATATTTTCAGTCATATCTTTAGAATGCGGCTGAATGCTGACACCCCCGACACAGAGAAAAAATTAGCAGTATTAATGTAAGTACCCTGTAATTTCATGAAAATTCTTTTTAAAGAACATCTTTTTAAATGACAATGAGCATCTACAGAGGGGGTAGATTCAAAAGACATAGAACGACAAGCTCTTTTTTCAACATCTATGTGACTTAGAACAGCTTTCAAAGATATGCTAGGCCAAAAAGAAAAAAAGGTATTGGAAGGGTAAAACATCCCTTTTCACCCTTTGATGCTCTCCTCTGTCCTGCTAGTGAGGAAGATATTAAATTCATATTTCTTATCCAAACTGGAAGCATTCTATTACAACTTGGTAGTTGTCTTGACATAAGAAAAAGGCGTTTTTGTCCAAGAAAGGTAAATTTAATGATTTTGGATGTATAATTTTGATTTTTTGCAGTACCTCTGCCATCAATTTCTAGTTGGAACACATAGTAAGTTATTTCCTTTTATCGATTTCAGATTTAGAATCCAGTCAATATTATGTTGTAAATTGTACAAGTTGAAGAAGGCTGAAGCTTTGAAATTTAAAAAGATCATTGATGATCACAATAAGGTAATTATTGAAGTCCAATGACGTGGACCATTGATGGAACACAAAGAAAGCATTTCATTGAACTTTTAAGTTTTATCAACACAAATCATTTTGAGCAAATTTCAGTGCTGAAAATTCTATAGTTTTATTACCAACCACAGGCATATGCAAATCTTGTAGGGATAATTTGATTAAGTGGGAATCAAGCTTAAATTTTGAATTCTCATAATATTCTCAGTTGCCACAGTGCTATTGCTAAGATTTTATACATTCAGCCTCAAAAACCTTGTACTAGGGGAGGTAACTCAAGTTTAAAATTGAAGACTTGCCCACAATAGATATTTTTTTTGTCTTATTAATATAGACAATCAGAATACACTGACTTGATATAATGCAGTTTTACTTATGCAAATAAAGAAGTACAAATATTATTTGTTTATATATGTAAATATATTTGTCTTCCAGTCCTCATCATCAAAACCACCAGCTCATGCACCGTCCCCTCACTGGAATAACAACAGATCAACACCTTCTCCAATGTCTCCTTCTCCTTCTCCAGCAGGAAGTGTTGATTCTGTATTATCACAGGTGTGTATCATGTAAACTATTCTCAAAATACCACAGAAATTGTAAATTTTGGTCTTTCGACGAGAAATAAAATAAGTTTTAGATACAGAACAACTGTACTGACTACTGGATTGCTAAATACTCTTTGGAACTAACACTCCACCAACATAGGTGTCGACCCAGTGGTATTTAAAAAAAAAAAAAAAAGATATTGTGAATTTCTGCTAATGGCCATTTTCAAAAACTTATGTCTCTTCAGTGCAGATCAAATCAAAACATTTGTAAGACCATCAACCAATAGATTTATAAAACCTGATAGAGAATGAATAATGTCAGATAAATCCACAAATATAAATAACTCCGATTGTTGTTGTTACAAAGAATTTAATTGGTTTCTGTCATAAAAAAGAAAAGTTTATTATTTTTTTTTTATAAATACTTGTTCAAACATTCATCTTTTTGTTCATTAAATATTGATGCCTTGTACTGAGAAAACACCACATTTGGTGCATTGAATAAAGAGTAATAGTAGTAAAAGTAATTTTGTAAGAGTTCATCGATGTGTAAACACAGCCTTTTGCTGACAAACTTAGCATTATATGTGAATTGGCCAGGTTTATAGGTAACTCCAAAATAATTTTCATTACAACAACATCAAATAGTGTTTTTTTACCCTGCTACATGAGGTGGCATAGTAATATGCAAGAACCTCAGTGGTGTATCCATTCATCCATGGAATATGCTGCATGTACATTTCCCTTGACATCCATTTACTTAATTTCACAAAAGTGCAAATCAGCCTTTGAAGATTTACCATCAATTATTACTATATATGAATTTAAGCGTAGTCAAAGTAGTGAGGTTTTCAAACCAGTGGCTCTGTCGTTTCTTCATTCAAATTCATGGACTGGTTACCAGCATATCCTACAAATACAAAAAAATATTTGTAGGATTGTATTCGTCTATTAAAACAGCCATTGTAGGATAAATTCTTATAATTTTTTAAATCTACGATAGTAATACAAAATACATAGTTATTTTACTTTGTTCTTACCATTTCTAGAGTAGCGGTGATTATACTCCTTCCAAACTTCCGAATGGAAACATTTCCAGACAACCAGCCATGTCATCGCCGGGAACCATTGCCGTTCCTCAGCGAATACATTCCATTACTCAGCAGTATCTTTGCAACATAAATTTTCTCGTCCAGTGCCATGAATTCTGGGAACAAGCAGAATCTGTATATAATGAAAATAAAGGTAGGTCGATAATTCGCAATTGATCAGCAATTTTTCTGTAAATTCTATAAAACATCCAATTTTTCAAGAGCAAATAATTTAAGCCATATTCTTGAGAAGAAAATATTGCAAAAATAGATTGTCATGAATATTTCTAATCTTAATAAAAATGTGTCAGCACACATAGAAAATTGTTAAAATTAGTTGCTGCAAAATTAATTGCAAGGGACAAAACACAAGAAAAAGTATCAATCACAACAAGTTGGTTCACAGTAACCATTTTTGAAGTTATGACATTTACCCCATTTCCTTTCTTTTTCATATTTATGAAAAAGAATGGAAATGGGGTAAATGTCAAGGAGACAACATCCCATATCCAGGTTAAAACAACCCAAAACAAAACATCTAGGGGTCACTATATGGTCTTCAACACAGTGAGGAACCTCACACAGGTTAGGCCACATTAGAAAGGTAGTAATTTAACTCGTCTTTTTAGAACTGTGTATTTTATGATTCAAAAACCGCAACAATGTCAAACATTACAAACATTATGAATTCACAATGGAAAATATGTTAAAAGCAGCTGGGACTCTGATTATGCATTATGTTAAATGGAGAAATAGGTACTTAACTTTCTATCAAGATCAAAGACACTGATGAATGAAATTATTTGTCTTATCATCTTGCTTTATTGCACTTGACTTCACTCGAGAAAAGATAGAATTTTTTGAAAGATTTAGCAATTTTTTTATCTGCTCTTATGTGAGAACTTTTCAGCACAAAATAAACAGGAGAGGCTACTAAAGTTATAAAACTATGAAAACCAAGCAATTGAAAGCATTATAATCTGCCTGCTATATATTCTAGAAAGATGGTGCTGTAATAATTTCAAATTGACTTTGGCAAACACTAAGAAATAAACCAACCATTATGTGGACCAGTTCCATTAAGAACATAAGGCTGTTGAGCATACAAATTGCATTAGAGTCTCAACAGTATACATATTGAAAAAATACTTTTTGAGGATCAGTTTTAATGCAATATCTGAAAAAAAAAATGGAGGATTTTAAAATTGTAGTGGGAAGAATTTATGCATAAGGAAAGTTTTATTTATATACAGGTATATTCTGCAATCTATTCTCATTACAGATTTTCAATGAGATGACTAAATATTTTGTTTTTATTTTAGATTTTTATGAAGATATTGATGAAATTTGTGGATGTTTGACAATTAATACATTAGTGCCAGATCTGGTATACTATGTACAAAATGGTCTCCAGAAGATCAAGGATAATACCTGACACAGAAAAAATAGTCCAGTTTGACTTTTGTGGCAGCTAGTCTCAATGGCTGATGTTACAAGCTTTGTGATAAAACCACACCATATCGAGGCATTCGGAGGAAAGAAAACCTGGTCTTCCCATATTTCTTAGTTGTAAACTTCCTGGAAGACCCTAATCTCTTCATACAAAATATTTTTGGTGCCGTTAGTGTCAGAATGTCATCATTTTTAGTTTTATTATTTTTCCAGCATTACATCACCAATTTTAATGGCTTTATAAGATGTTATGGTCTCAGATGTGTAGATATCGGGTAAAATCTGTGATTCTTTGAATGGTCAATAATTGTTATTTGCTAGTGCTGAAGTTAATTTTGTTTTGTATATTATTGCCATGCAGGTTGCTCACAGACGAAATATTTATTTCCTTCAAACCAAATGTAAAAATGTTGTTTTGTTCATTTCCCCTGTAAGTTTTCCACAAAATTTCTAAACAAGGTGGTATGCATTAAAGAAATTATAGATCCTTATCTCATGTTGAATATAGAATAATTTAAAAAATACAGCTCTTAGACATTATAAATATTTAAAATACTCTTACAGTTATACAATTAGAAAAAGGTTTCGTCAATGAAATGTTTATTTTTTCTTGTAAAAAAAGGAGAAAAAATGTTTATTTTTACTGCACTAAATCATGTTATATTTTTTTATTGGATGGTCCTCTCCATTCTACAAGCTACTCTCAAAGTTATGAGGGCCCAACACTAAGAAATATATCATAAGGAAAACATAAGGAAGGAATTGGGTATGAATTCGTCTCTTTTATAAACTAAAGTTCTATGGGTAATAAATGCACAAACAACTCGGCACTTCTTCCCAATATCATTGGGCTTGAATCTATTGTTTGAACAGTTGAACAAGAAAAATAATTATTTTACCTATATTCATTTAATTTATAAAATCAGATATTAATTTGATGTTGACTCTTTCACAAGAAATATTACATTCCTGGACTTATTGTCAATCATTTGGCTAGTCATGTTGTAGTTTTAAAGACGAATGAAATAGTGATGGATTTCGTAGAGAAACTAGATTAATGGAATGAAATATTCAAAATACCTTGTTGATAAGTATTATTAGACCCTTTCATGATAACAGACAGGAATTAAGTTTGTACAGATAATTTCCTTGTAATATTCTGGCATGGGTTTGAGTTTATACAGGTAATTTACTGATAGAATGATTTCTCACTTTTGAGACAGAACAGTTCCTATTTTTAGCGATGTGAGATTTTTCTGTCTTACACTAGTGCAAGACAAAGTCATTATGACGTCATTGACGTCATGGTGATTTCCTTTTAGAATGGCGGATTACAGGTACATTCCTTCAATGTACAAAGCACATTCTGACGAATAAATGTGAGAAAATAAATCAAACACCGTTGAAAATGCAAGATATCGAAATCTCAGACACCCTCGGGTGAGATTTCAATGCTTCTCAGACTCGGACAAGCCTCGTCAGAGAAATATTGAAATCTTACCCTCGGGTGTCTGAGATTTCTCGATCTTGCATTCTCACCGGTGTTAGATTCATATAATCTACAGCAATCAAAAAAGTCAAATTTTTAGAAGGAAAATGCAGGTACCTACTTTTGTTTCTACTACAAAATACAGTCAACTCCATTTAATTGAATACCTCTTAATAGCATATTTCTCTTAATTGCATAAAATTCTGCTGCACAAAACCATTTACTATGTGCTTCTATATTATTTATTCCTTTTAATTGCATATTGAATAGTTAAGAAATTCCTGTTAATTGAATAGTTTCATTTTCAAATCAAGACATGTTTTGTGAAATTTAACATTAAAAGTATATATTTTTTAGCAAATTATTCTGAAAAAACTAATTGAAATGAGATATCTAATTAAGAAATGTCGAATCAATTAATGATTTTGTAAAAACAGACTGTAATGTGTGTGTTTTTTAATGATTAACTCATCATTTGACACTTTTAAGTTAATTGACATGTTTTTACAGCAAGATTGAAAACTCCTCTTAATAGAATATTCCTGTTAATTGCATATTTTTTCCTGACAAATAAGGTATGCAATTAACAGGAATCCACTGTAATAACTCCTCATTTATAACGAAAGAATTTATAGAATGTGATTGCCATTTAAAAGTTGTAAGGTTTACATTTTAAATACCCTAATATATATACACAAAATGTATATATATATCTGTAGATAAAGTAAAACAAGTCATAGACCTAGGTGCATATGTTTTATGACAAGAGGAACTTTGCCAGGAAAAGGGTTTCTTTTGATTTTTAATTTCCATGGAAACGGCTAGTGTTTGCCTTAAAAACTATTACAAAATTTTGCTATGGTGTAAATTGGAGGATATTGAACCTCTTGGTATGAAATTGAAATTCTAGGACACTTCTTTTTGTAATGCTGATTTTGATTGGATAGTGTCAAAGTTTTCATGAGGCAAAATCCACAAATTACTGTCTTAATTTATAGCAACTAATTGGGCAGATGCATACCAAACTTACTGTAATTTTAAAATCTATCAAAAAAAGTTCCTTTGGAGGGGGGGGGCTTGCATTAGAATAGAGATAATCAAACTGTATTTTATGCTCTTCCTAGGTAATTCTTTATACTATTACTAATCCAAGATTCTGATTATCACAATATATTCAACGAATGATCTAATAACGCAGTAATTTACGAATGCTCGGAGCGCATGAGTGAATTACAGCGTTTTTCGTTCAGGAGTTGAATATTTTTGGTAATCAGAATCAAGGATTAGTTTTAGTTTTTATACCCCGCCACACGTAGTGGCGTGGTATTATGTGAATCCCTCAGTCGTGTGTCCGTCTGTCCGTCCGTCCGTCCCCTGAAGGTTTCAGACTGATAACTTTTGAACGGAATAACATACAGTCTTCAAACTTGGTGTGTAGCTTGTTCACCATAAAACTCAGTTCTAGTTCGAATATGGGTTCAGAGGTCCAAGGGGTTCTGGAGTTATGCCCCTTGATACTTCGAAATTTTGTGAAACGTGGCGGGGTATCTTGTAATCCACCATTACTTTTTTTATTATATAGATCTTCACGCATATTTGATGGTTCTATTGATGATTCATTTCATGAAGTACGTTTTTCAAGATTAATCCGCTGTGATGTTTACTTAACAACAACGTTGATAACGTCTATTGTGACGTCACTTCCTAGAGTGAAATGATGGAAAATAATTTCACAGTTAATTATCACTTTTCTTTCACTGGGAAATCTCAATCTTTCACCACTATCTATATAATAAAAGATTTTAATGTCACAAACATCCATTTTCTGGCATTGCAAATGGGTATGGGGAAAACTGTTTTCAAATGGATGGCAGTGAATACTGCTAAGTACCTGTTGAAGAATTAAGAAATAATTCATGGCAGGTATATGGTTATTGGAAATTTA
>MJUU01017092.1:129969-167607 GCA_002080025.1 Modiolus philippinarum | reverse complement strand
CTTTTCTTAAGTTTTTGATGTATCAAACATGTTGCATGAACATGGTACCTACTCATGGTATGCTTAAGCACAAAGTGTTACAGAAGAAATTCTAATTCAAACAAACAAACACACTAAAATTCAAAATTCTGTAAATGAATATTATAAAACATGATAAGTGATGAAGTTGCCAAATTAAATGAACAAAATAAAAATTTTCTGTGTAAAACCCAGAAAATAAATAATGAAAAAAAACCAGATTATTCATCTCATTCCAATAAGGAAAACAGAAAACTTATCACAAAATTTAGAGTAAGCGACCATGATATGGGAGACTTTTTAATTGTAAAATAGTTTCCGATCCTGTGACTGAATATTTTCCACTGTTTGATTTTAACTAATATTTTTCACGAGTTTGCATTAGATCCTGAAAACTTCATAAATTCAGATAAATCTTTTAATAAAATAAAAACCCTAACTAAAAAAGAATTGAATAAAGTAATTACAGATACTTATACTAAAATGTTTAGTGAAAAATTACTTTCATTAACAAATGAGTCTAAACTTTTTTATATAGTAAATTGAAAAAGAATTTCGGTTTAGAGAATCATTTACTTAAGACAAACTTTAAAAATAGACAACTTTTAACAAAATTTCGTATTAGTGACCATCAATTAGGAGTGGAAATGGGCCGATACAAAAAAATCCCGAGGGAACAAAGATTGTGTCAAAAGTGTAAAAATATTGAAGATGAAGCCCATTTCTTACAGATGTAAACTTTTTGAAATAATTATAAATAAACACTCTGAATTTAAAGATTTGTCTTCTTTCGATAAACTTAAATACATTTTAACTCCCGACATAACCCTTTTATTGGATGTATGCACCTTTAAAAAACAATCATTAAAATTGAAATAGGGTCCGCACCGGTCAAAGAGTCGACTGAATTATATTGCAGTCATGTTTTTTAGTTTAATTGTATTTTGTAATTCTTGTGTTTATGTTGTATATATGTTTTGTATTGCTTTGGCCCCCAATGGGTGTAATTTTTGCAATAAATATATATATTAATACATCATATATGTATGAGAGACCTAGAGGTATTGCAAATATTATTCAGGACACAAGTTTATACCCATTACAAGGACGTATAATATCATTTTAAGTCGCACGTTATAAAATCAAAGTCCCAAAGGGACTGGCGGATTAGTGTCTATGATGGCAATGATCAGTATCTAATCTATTGATATTTTATGTACACTGTCCAATAGTGTCCATGTATGATATGAATAATTGCCTGTCTATGTCGTGCATAATTACTCATTTTTTTACTATTGGTCTAATTATAATGATGATATCAAAACCAAGAAAGGTAAAAAAACCCATGTTTTGCTCATCAAGAAAATTAACATGCCTTTCTGACAGTCAGCAGGTATTTACTGGTGGCTATCTTCATTTGATCACACCAGCCAATCAATGGCAATCAAACCATTAAAGACAAATATTCAAAGAATTTTGATTTTATACCAGAAACCCATTACATATTATGGGTTCCCTGCTGTACACTCAACATAGACTAAACAATGACAGCACCATCTTGATCAAGTACAGTTTGAAATTTAATTCTAAAGAAGAGACCTGAATGAAAGGTTTGTGAATGCTGACAAGACGCAAAAGCTGACAAGACATGAGCAGCAATACCCTGCTTTTTTAGGAGATAATAATTCGTCCAAGAAACACACGAAGACATGAAAACGATGATCTGTGCCAAGTCTTTGTGCAACAATGCATCTCAATTTGCGCTATGATACATGTATACATTCTCATGCAATTGAAAAATGACTGTTATGCATTGTAAATACTCAAATGACATTATCTCAAGTTATGTTTGACCGAACTCTGATCAACGGCAAATATTCAAAGAATTTACAGGTGTACGACTTCTTCAGTATTTTGTTTTTGAGTCGGCCATTACGAACGCGGACCTCGGAGAAGACACTAAATGACAATCGCAACAAGTATAATGGAACAGCCAACGTGGAACAGCCGTACTTTTCTATTCATTAATAACTAGAAATGTAAACATACATTACGTCTTCCGTAGATTGTAAATAATGGACCGTTGTTCTCGACGGCTAATGAATTTGATTTTTTATTTCCAATGCGTTGTTCTTTTATGATTTATTTCAAAACAGCCACATCGTTTCATTGACGGTTCAGGGAAGTACGTTTACGCCATTCATACAAATGTAAATAAAAGCATCGGTCTTCCATATTCATACATCTACACACAAAATTTTATGAATGGGAAATTCATTCGGTGATTAATTAACGAATTCGGGCACCATTTAAGTGTTGAAAAGTTCGGGCAATGAAATTATTGTTCAATGAAAATAGACTATTGAGTGTAAGAGTTTTTTATGAGATCAGAAAGATGTGTACGAGGTTTCCTGAAAAGGATTCTTTTAGCATGGGTATGATCACTAATGTTTGATTGCGTGAGGTTGGTCACCTGGGTGGTAACATAGGATAGAATTCTATCCTTTGGATAGACACTAATCCAAAATGCATCCTGAAAGAAAACGGGTTTCAGTTGAAAGATGAATAGTATAGAGAATGCAATAGTTAAAATGGTGATTCAATAGCTTTCACATCTATCAGAAATAGTCTTTGTAAAAATTTTTAACAATTTCAAAATATCGAACCGAGACCGAAACAGTGAACCCGGACCGAACCGACTTTTAGACACATCCCTATCTTATACACATTGCACTATTGGTTTCGTTTCCCAACACAGGCTACCCTTTACCAAATACAAAACATCCGAGACTTGTCAAGTTGCTTAAATGGTGAAAAATCCGGCAAAATGGTGGAAATACTGAAGCAAATACTTATACGAGACGAAGATACCACTTTAGATTACTGGAGCATCGCTTTCCAGTTTTTAGGGATTGAAAGCTGTAACGCAGATTCATTTGCTACCTTTTCGGAAACTGTCTCAATGGAACTTTTAAATAGATCAGAGAAGGATCCTCTCTATAGAGTCCATTACGGACATCCTTTCATACAAATTTATTTAGACTCAGTTTTTAAACCAATGAGAGATTTGTTTGAAAAAGGAAATCAATTAGAGACAGAGAGGCAAAACAAGGCTGTGGAAACTCTAGTTCAATTCTTGGAAAATATTGTTGTAGGTATGTGTATGATTGCCCCCAGAATCAATCCCTTATCAACCATGTAAAGTTCTACTCTGGAAAATTTTTCCAGGTACCCCATTTCGTTCAAGTTAGAATAACATCAGTATTTGGGTGTCTACATGTACATGTAAAATATCAGCCGTTGTGGAATCAAACTAGAGGCTCAGTATGTCATGCATGACCGAAATACCATTAATTGTGGTCTAATGTTTAGCTTCAGTACAGAAAGAGACGTACATGTACCATAACAAATCAGTTGGAAAGACATAGATTTTAATCCTTCAGACATAAAATCACAGACATACTATCACTGTGATAGACCTAAAAAGCCATAAAACAGAGTGGGGATGATTAATTTTTATTACCTATTTTACCTGTAATTTCTTTGAAGTCTACCAAATACAAATACAAATGCTTTATTGTCAATCAAGACGC
This sequence comes from Modiolus philippinarum, assembly GCA_002080025.1. NCBI lineage: Eukaryota > Metazoa > Mollusca > Bivalvia > Mytilida > Modiolidae > Modiolus > Modiolus philippinarum. The sequence goes on along the minus strand of MJUU01017092.1, from coordinate 163,996 downwards.
CCCTAAATGGAGCAGAACAATCAATAAACAATTTGATACAATGATTTGATTGATTACAATGATTGGTATATATATAAAAAAAATGAAATATAATTACAAAAGATTTAAATATAAAGAGGACTTACAATAGGGCACAACAAATAAAATGATCTAGTTATTTACCAAGAGGTAGAGCATATCAATAGAGAGAGACTCTTTATTGTTTATAATGCATGAAATAGTATTATTCTGAAAATGTAATAATTCAAGATAATAAAGCAATATATAAACAATCTATAATTTTGTATTCAAAATATCTTGTCGTAATGAAAATAAATCATTTAACAATAAATATAACTGATTGTATACAAAAGTATCTTCTGCAGACATAATCCATATAAATTTTGCATTGTTATTAAGTACTTTAATATTTCCAAATTTATTTTCAATATTAGTAATACATACCTGTCTTTTACTTTGTAATTTTGGACATTCTAAGAGGAAGTGAAGTTCATCTTCAATAGTAAGTTTACACAATTTACAAATTCTTTGATCTAATGGAATATTTTTATATCTGCCTTGTTCTATTTCTAAAATATGAGAACTTATTCTGAATTTTGTTAATAATCTTCTTTGTGAGAAATTTCCCCAATCTAAATATTTTTCTTTAATAAATTTATCTTTAAAAAGTCTAAATGTACGAAGTTTGTTACCATATGCTGATTTTCTATTGTCATTAAAAAGCGTCTCTCTCCACAGAATTTTGTATTTTAAATGTAATTGACAATTTATATTATTTTTTAGTGAAGTTTTAAGTTTTAGAACTTTATCTTTATCTAAATTAAAATAATTAATTATTTCAATGATACTGCTATACCAGCTTTTTTTATTTTGATTATGTAATTGGACAGATGCTTTATATGCCTCTGCTGCAAGACAATTTTCCAGTTTGGTTAGACGTGACCAATATTTTAACATATTCAGTATAATTTCTAAATACATTGGAAACCTGCCTAATTCACCCATAACTGCTATATTAGTAGAACGTTTACTTACTTCTAACACATACTTACATACTTTCACATGAATTTTTTCAGTAGTAAGGTCATTACATAATTTATTGAAAAAGGTGTCTTTTAATAAGTTAAGTTTTTTTGCATCAAATATACCCCATATTTCACTTCCATACAGGAGTACTGGTTTCACAGTATGATCAAATACATGCAATATTGTGGTTTATGGTGTTCAAAACATTTTTTAATTTAAAATATGCCTTTAAGCCCCTTTTGCAAAGATCATTTTTTGCCTCTGTAAATGAACCAGATCTACAGAAATTTATTCCGAGATAAGTATATTTTCTTACATTTTCAATTTCTATATTATCATATTGCAGTTTAATAGGAATATGTCTTCCAGAGTTATTAAAGATTACAAATTTAGTTTTGTTAACATTAACACGAAGTCCCCATTCTTCACAATAATACTGTAAATTTGTTAGACATTTCTGTAGACCATCTTCAGTTTCAGATAACAAAATAAGATCATCTGCATACATAAGACAATTAATTTGAGAGTGATCTAGTGAAACTGGACAACATGCATTGCCAAATATAGATGGAATATCATTTATGAAAATATTAAATAAAATGGAACTCAGATTGCCCCCTTGGCGGACTCCTATATAAGATTGAAAATTATCAGTTAAGCTAAATTGGTTAACTTTAACGCTTAAATATGTGTTGAAATACATATTTTTAATTACATTATAGAACAGATCACTAACTCCATTTAATCGTAATTTGTAGAACAATTCTTCATGTCTAACGGTATCGAAGGCCTTGTGAAAATCAACAAAGCAAGAGTACAAACGTTTGGACCCCTTTTGTGTGTATTTATCAATAAGTGTCTTAAGCACAAATATATGGTCGCTTGTGCGTTTGCCTTTGCAGAATCCAATTTGTTCTGGACAAATGAGATTTCTTTTAATACAAAAATTATTTAAACGACAATTCATAATTTTGTTAAAAAGTTTACAAATATTACTGCTTATAGCTAAACCACGAAAATTTAATGGATCATCCTTATCTCCTTTTTTGAATACTGGAACAAGAATTCCAATGGACCATTTTTTAGGATACTCACCACTGGATAGGATATAATTGAACAGTTTATATAAATTTTGCAAAATAAAAGGCTGACTATTTTTTAACATTTCATTAAGAATTGAGTCAAAGCTACTAGCTTTATTATTTTTCAGACCACATATAGCATCAGTAATTTCTTTTAACGTTATTTTATTATCCAGTTCTGTATATATTTTATGTCTTTCGATCTCTTTCAATTTATCAAATATATCATTGGATGTTCTCTGTGGTTGTTTGTTGAGATCTTTAAAATAATCATACCATACCTGCTTAATGAGATTTTTACCTGTACAACAGGAAATTTCCTTACAAAACTTGGGTTTTATTGCCCCAGTAAAAAAATTTTTCAAGGAAAAAATTCATCCCCATCACTTTCCAAGACATTCCCACTATCACAGTGATTAGTTACATGTATGGTATGTCTCTTTCTGTACTGTGCATTTATGTTCTCCATTAGAACCCATGTTTTTTTGTCCTATTGGAATGAGTAAACTTTCCAAAGGACCTTTAGTACATCATACCAATACAGTTTAATAGTTAAATTTGCTTCAATTGTTTCAGAGAAGATGATGAAAATATGAGTGTCCCCATAAAGTCCAATATGATACCTACGATCTGTGCTGGTGGCCATTTTTTGTCAAATCTTAATAAAATGAGCAATCTTTGTAAAGGACCTTTATAGTACATCATTCCTGTAAAGTTTGATTGAATTTGCCTTAACGGTTTCAGAGGAGAAGATGAAAATGAGAAAAGTTAACAGACGACGGATTGATGGACGGACGGGACAACAGATGCCATATGATTGCAATAGCTCATTAAACCTTTGTGTCAGGTGAGCTAAAAAGGACATATTTTACTCTTAGAATCCTTAAAAATATTGATTTGGACTTGCCTAGTATGGAATTTGCAGCTCCTTCTTTCCAATAATTGCTTTGAGATGCTTTCGTTTACAGTCAGGGGAATTACTTAAATAAGTAATTAAAAATCACTAATTTAAGTAGTTTTTTCCCTCTTTGACAATTTTAGGTTTTTCTTAAATATTTTCCTAATCTGTCATAATAAAAAAAAATCAAACTGACATTCTTTGAAAGAAACAGCCAAAACCATTGGAAAATCACAAAACTGCATCATCTTTTTAATTTTATTGATTTCTTTGCAAAATTCAACTTAATAAAGGTGAAGTTCCAATGTTACTAACCCATGAAATAGAATTTTCCTGATTACTTCAATGTATAAACTATCAGATTATGCAATTTATTACAGTACAGAAAGAGACATACCATAACTAATCACTGTGATAGTGGGAATGTCTTGGAAAGTGATGGGGATTAATTTTTGTCTTGAAAATTTTTTAATTTGGGCAATAAAACACATGTTTTGTAGGAACATTTCCTGTTGGACAGGTAAAAATCTAATTAAGCAGGTAAACTTCAAAGAAATTACAGGTAAAATAGGTAATAAAATTCAATTCTCCCCACTCTGTTTTATGGCTTTTTAGGTCTATCACAGTGATGGAATGTCTGTGATTTTATGTCTTAATGATTAAAATTTATGTCTTTCCAAGTGATTTGTTATGGTACGTCTCTTTCTGTACTTATGTTGGCTGTTCACTACTGTTGAAATCCCAAGGGTCAGATAGATAATTAGTACTTAATCAGGTGATTTTGTGGCTATATATATATATATATAATGGTTACTTAAACAAGTGAGTTTCTAACAAAATCATACAAACTTCTATAAAAGCATTAAATGTTATTCAATGAAGACAGATTTGGGTTTGTGGCTTTATCTAGGAATGTTCTTCAATTTTGCACAGAGTACTTGCAGATATTTCAAAGCATAGCCTCAACCACTTTTCTTGGTAGTAAATTTTAGTTACTCATGTAGGTGATTTTAACTAAAAATGAAGAAAGACAGCTCTTATTTTACTAAAATGTTACTGAAACAAGTGATTTTGAAAATCACTTATTCAAGTAATGCCCCGGACTGGTTTAGGCCATCTTGTTTTTCAGAAGGTTAGGTCACGTAATTGATATTTTCAGACAGAATGTGCTAGCTACATGTATATAGTGTTTTTCTAAGTCAATTTTTCTCTTCTTTGCAATGTATAAAAAACCAAATAGGGTCGATTCAATAAAAGTTCTGTTGATCACATGATCAAACCTACTGAAAAAGAAGATGGCGTAAATATACGCAGTTGTGCAGTGGACTACATGTAGTTGAAGGATGCATCATGGAGAAGAATATTATGCAGCTGGAGCTCGGATTATTTTGTTTAACTATCCGAGATTCAACTTATCAGTATATTTTAAATATATTTCAGATGGTAACCATATCAGATGTTTAGAAAAGTTGCAGAAACAAAAATATACTAAAGCACAGATTCAAGCAGTATTGGCATGTCATCTGTTTGCCCCTCTGTTGTCTACAGGAAATGTAGTTGTTGACAACCAGAGTTTTAAATACTTTAACAGTGGTTCTAAAAGTGCAGAGACAAAACCTGAGTGTCCTGAATGTCAACTTCCATTTGAAGCAGAAAATACTAGCTTTGGTAGGTTTTATCTTATAGAGAATATCTTCAGATTATACAAATGACAGTCTGCTTTATACATACAGATTTGACAGAAGATAAGCTTCTACACTGATTTTGAAAGTACCAGATGGTGACTAATTGCATGACCATTTTGGGTCCCTTATGGCAGTCAGGAGTCTCCCCGAAACAAGTTATTTCTTTTTACTTTTAAAGTGTAATTACTGTTTACCATCACAAAGAAACTCATATTTGTGAGGATTTGTAATATTCCTAATTACACAATATTAAGAAATCCTAGATTTTAATCCCTTCCAATTTTTCAGCTTCTGAAATATATTATTTTGATTTTTTTTTCTCTTTTTTTTGTTCCTTTTCTTCAAAATCTAAAGGAAATAAGCAGTGAAAGGATATATAGCTTACACCACAAGATCCCGTTCATTACCATATTTTATCCACTAGAGATAGTTAAATTTTAAAATTTTAATTGCGAGGCTTGACGAGCATTTTAAAATTTTTAAATTTAACCATCGGGAGTGGATAAAGAATGGTAATAAACGGGATAAAGTGGTGTAATCTTTTTCTCTAATGATCAATGATAAACACCGAGAATTGTATTCCGAATAGATTTGGCGGGAAATAGCACGGGGCTTTATTCAACATACGTTGAATAAAGAAAATTTATCTAACGGGTCAAAATCGGTTTAAACTTGACATATCATTAGAGAAATTCAGTTAATACACATGAGACAAAGTGATACAGTTACATGGTTAAACAAAGCAATGGAACAATGGGGCCTTCAACATAAGGTTTACTCATACCTCTTAGTAATTAGTTCAAGACAGCCCCTAGCACCGTTTGAGTGGAATTCATTGCTAATTGTTGAGCAACACTACATCCATGCTTATCACCATCCATGAAAGCAATTATTTATAAAAAATATGAAATAAGATTCTTGCCTGCAATTAGTTTTAAAAAGTTTGATTTGAATTCAGATATATTTTATGTAATTTCTGAGAATCATGTAATTTAAACCAATAGATACAAATCAATGACATTGCACATGTTTTATATGATTAATTAGCATCGATATGGCTGCAGATACCTGTTTCAAAGTCAGTGTCTATCTATACTGTACCTGTAACAAATTAGTTAAGGAAGCCATAAAGAACCATTCCAATAAGTTAGTATAAATCTGAAACTTTTGAATAATAATAAAAGAACTAAATGTCATTTATGGTTACAGAGTCAAGGTCTGTTCAGCTAGGATACATTAGCTCACTTTCCTGTTTCATCCACATTGAATCTGATTTGCTCTAGATCTCCACTGCCCCTCACCCAAAACTAAATAAAGCCATGTTCATTATATGTAATAGATTGGTTTTGTATTATTTATTCAAGATCCATTTTCTTTCTTTTCATAGTAGAATATTTTTAATTTTCTAATTGACAGTATAAATTAACTAGGCATAGTAATATGATACTGTAAACAAACTTATTTTTGCAGATAATTTATTTTGCGTTTTAAAATTCCTGGTGAACTTTATGTTATTTTCATGGTTTTCTATTGTTGTTGATGCATTTATGTAAGGATACGAAATATTCACAACAATTTATTTTTGCAATGTTTTCATGCACTCATAGATTGCCAAAAATTACTTCTTTTTTTTTTCACATAACAAAATTCTTTATTGCACAAATATTGCTGTTAACATATATCTATAGGGTACAGCGATCCCCTATAGACTTTTTGATATGTATCAACCATATATCTCAGTATTTTAAAAAACAATTCTAACTAAACATACAATTATTTGCACACAATACAATTTTGAAACAATGAAAATACAGAATCTGAAGAAAACTCACAAGGAGCATCCTTTAAGTCCCACCCTTTCCAAAAGTTATTTATTATTATTACATTTTCTTTATAAGTTGAAAAAGACTGTACGAAAAATATTACTATGAAAAGAAAAAAATATCTCATTTAAAATAGTATCAATTATCCGGATTTTTTTTGCTTTACTCTCCGTCATTGGCTTATCTCCTGCCTGTTTCCTGATATGCCTCGTGGAGAAATTTCAACTTTAATCTAAGAATTTGGTGAGTAATCTATTAAAAAATTAGATTTCTCCCAGTATAGTAGATATTGAATATGTGCCATATACTTTGTATGTATACAAAATGCCCACATAATTTAACTATTTTAATATCTAAATACATTATATTACTCTGGTACCGTTATTAGTACAAGGGGAGGCTCCCATGGGTGATTGATTATTTTCTTTACAATGATGAAGTAAAAGAATATAAAAGTAGTCAACAATAAATACAAGTCTGATAAGGAAAGAGAAATTTTGATATTCGTAAATGCTAGTAGTTAAACCCTACCAATAAATAACAGCCTCCTTTTTGCTTACAATGTATCCATCTACATATGGATACTTGCTAAATAAAAGTATGTCATATATTTTTAGATAGTCATGAAGGTTTAAAATCATGTATCCATTTGCTTATAATTGAAAGCCTCACATAATGTAATCACCTGAAATTATTTTTAACATACTAATTAGAACAAAAAGAGTGACAAGAAGTAATAATAATAATAATAATAATATTTGTACTACATGTACAATAATTTTTTGAGAATGTTTGAAGCATTTATCCCAAAATAAATAGCACAGACGTACTAAATAATATATGTACCATATATATCATATTCAACAACTAACATCTGTCACAGTTCACATATTTTAATAACGCATAATTTGAAACAAGGGCAAAGTCTGAGGTCAATATATTGTAAGTGTACAATACTTACAGAGTGTCATTTAACTTAAAATGAAGCAATCACAGCCCATAAATAATATACTATTATATGATATACATATGAAATCAGGAGAAAAAAATAGTATACAGGCATATATGCATTGCTATCTTGTATAATATCCTACCTATATGTTGATGTGCAGCTTTCATTATACCTACATGTATTCTTTTACTGAATTCTTCTTCAAATACATTATATACATTGATATTGTTTTGTTTATTATTAGACAGAAAGTTACATTTGTATAGAGTGAATGTTATAATTGTAAGCAAATAGTTGATGTCATTGTAAGAGTCATCGTAGATCTTGTACCTAAGGACTAAATTCTTAAGGTTTATAACACGGCTTCCTATTTTAATCTTATTTAGTAAACATTTTATTTTAGTCCAGAAAGGTTTATAATATTGACAGTCGATAAAAAAGTGTTTATATGTTTCTGGTACTTCACATACATTACAATTATTTGAGTTGCTGATTTTCCAAATATATGAATGTGTATTGAGTGAAAGTATCTAGTGTAACAATTTCCCTCTCAACATTTTTAGCTTATTATCTTTTAAGAAGCTAAATATGTAGCTTAAAGTATTTTCTATGAAATACTTTGGATTACAAAGATTAAATTCTCGTTTCCATTTAGTAAATCCAATAGGAGTTTCATTATCTACTGATATAAGGAGATTATAAATTTGTTTATTTCTTAAATTTTCAACCTGATATTTGATGTTTTTAAGATATATATGAAATGTCTCAGTGAGTTTCACATTTGTTTTGGTTGATGTTTCAGATTTCAAAGTTAATAATCAGTCTTCTTCACTTTCATTATTTCAGATATCCAATTTTTTTTACATTTTAATTTTTTACTTGCTAAAATTAGTTGGTTTAAAGCCATAAACATTGCCACCAAATGGTCCAGAAATGAATGCAACATAGAATTAAGATTTGAGAGTCTTTCGTAATGAAAAAAAATATAGAATAATTTAGTTGTATTATTTCTTCCATAGGTGTAAAAGATTTGTGGCATGGCAGAGGAGACATAGTTATTAAAACTGGGGACATAACGGAGACAGCATTAGTTGTAAATGAGAAAGAAAAGGGTGAAGAAAATGACTGTGTTGATGAGCCTGTTGCAAAGAGAACAAAAATGGACAGTAGTGAATTTTTTTGTTTGTCTGATGTAAAGCTAAACTTTGCCAGTCGGCTTGAAGAATTTCTGTACAATAATAACACACATAACAGGACTTACAAGCAAGCCATTAGTCAAACAATTATAAATGCTTTCCTCTGTGCAAAAAATAATAAGTTGAAGGAAAACTCACTAATTCCATCATTTTTTGTATCACAAAGTTGTGTTTATATCAATTTTTATAATGTGAAACAAGACATTTTATTAGTGCAGTCTCCANCGTTTTCATTTTCGGCATTTGCATTTGCATAAAAGAAATTTTACATTTTCATTTCTTTTCAGTTCTCAGACGGTGCAGCGTAAGGCACAGCCCATGTCTTCACTTTCGGAATAAAGGGCGCAGCATACAAGAAGACAGTTTTTAATTGCTCTTCCGGAGTACTGCACTCGATGTAGCATATAGTACAGAGAAATTGGTAGATTCAGATGGGGTTTGGGGTAGGGTCCGGAGGTTGCAACCACCTCCGTTGCGGAAAGATATTTGAAATTTCGTTTGGAATTAATAAAAGTTAAACTTTGACAAAAATAATTCCACAAATTGGCTTGAACCGCCTTTTTTCCTTAACAACATCGGACCCCCTTTTCTCTGAATCTGTGCTAAATGCTGGAAGAGTTCACTTTTTATTGTATTTGAAATGAACTGTTCCGAACTGTAATCACTGTGAATAACGGTAGAAAAAGAGACTCAGACTCGTTCTGATTTCATTCGTAGTGAATACATTTTGGAATATTTCACTTGACATGCAAGCAAAAGTGAACTCTCCTTACACTGAACGGTTTATGTTGCTCTTGGTGAGCGGTGAACTGTTTTAAGAAATTTATGAAGTATAAAACATTCTATTATTTACTTTTCTGCTTTCGCTGATTTATTTTATTTCTTCATTCATTTCCTGTCTTTGTACAGATTTTTTCATTATATTTTTGAAAGGTTGTTTTTATATACTTGTTTTAAATTTTATTATCAAAAATCATTTCATTCTTTATATGTATTTTTGTTTCTTTCATCTTGTCAAAGTCAAATGTATTTGTTTTTTGTTACAAGTTTTTACTTTTTCTTTTCTAATGTCACATCATTTTTTTCTTCACATCTTTTATTCTCAGCTTTTTGTTATTTTGATCTTTTCTCAGATATCATTTTTTTCTATGTAGTTTGTTACTATCGATTAATTTCTTTTTTTTTACTTTGGATTTTACAGGGATATCCAGAAGATTATTTGTCAGTTGTGCTATTTCTAGTGTTATACTATTTTTTGTCTTCTGTTTTTCTTACAGATAATTCAATGTTTAGATGTGAAGGTTTTGCTCATCATGGAAGTATTTTTATTCTGTCTTACTTTCTTTGATTTTTGCAGGTCAAGTATTTTGCATCATGCCATTTTTTTCTCTCCTGTAGCAGCTGTATTTAATTTTCTAGAAAATCCGGTGCCATATACAGGGCGCACAATAATCCTCTGGAGCAGAACCGACTGAAATATGTATATTCTTTTCAGTCCATCTGTAAATACAGCCATATTGCATCAACAGCACGAGGACAGCTTAGGGACCATGAAATGCCTCCCCTTCAAGAGCAGAGCCTTCAGAGCATACACCCCTTCAAAGCACACGTGCCATAAACAGAGAAGAACATGCTTACTCTTCCAAAGCAGATCCATCAGGTCAGATATCCTACAAATGCACACATTCAACAATCGGAACAGAGCATGTTTTTTTTTCTAAAGCAGAGTCGTCGGAGTTATTCTCCCAGCAAAAGGACGCGTGCCACAAACGCACCAGAATTAGACTGACGAGCCTGTCTCTAACGGATATAGAGCGTAACAAAGCAAAGCGTAGTGAGCCAGGGGGCAGCACTAGTCAGTCTACACCAGAATATGCTAACCCTTCCGAAGCAGATACGTCCGAGCAGCGAAGATAAGCGAAGATATCCCAAAAAGAGACGTCAGAGCAGATATCCACCTATTAGAACATGTACCATAAACGGAGAACAACATGCTTTCACTACCGAAGCAGAGTGGTAAGTGAAGATATTACAGAAAAAGAATTTGTTTTATGGATAACTATATACAACTGATTAGAGCTAGATCTCGTGCTGTTAAAAACCATAGAGATGTTGATACTTTATTTTTGTTGAGAAGTCGCCTATTGAAAAACTTCATTTAAACTTTATCAAAAATGTTTTAGAAATTAAAAAAGCTCAACAAACTTAATTGTTAGACCAGAACTTAGTTCTCTGCCTGTTGAAAATTATATAAAAACCAGTCTTTGAAATATTTTTCAAGATTAAATAATAATAATACAAACCCTTTTCTTAAGTTTTTGATGTATCAAACATGTTGCATGAACATGGTACTTACTCATGGTATACTTATGCACAAAGTGTTACAGAAGAAATTCATTTTGATAAAAACTGTTTGATTGAATGTAATTCAAACAAACAAACACTTACTAAAACTCAAAATTCTGTAAATGAATATTATAAAACATGATAAGTGATGAAGTTGCCAAATTAAATGAACAAAATGTGTAAAACCCAGAAAATAAATAATAAAAAAAAAACAGATTATTCATCTCATCCCAATAAGGAAAACAGAAAACTTATCACAAAATTTAGAGTGAGTGACCATGATATGGGAGACTTTTTAATTGTAAAATAGTTTCCGATCCTGTGACTGAATATTTTCCATTGTTTGATTTTAATTAATATTTTTCATGAGTTTGCATTAGGTCCTGAAAACTTAATAAATTCAGATAAATCTTTTAATAAAATAAAAACACCAACTAAAAAAGAATTGAATAAAGTAAGTACAGATACTTATACTAAAATGTTTAGTGAAAAATTACTTTCATTAACAAATGAGTCTAAACTTTTTTATATAGTAAATTGAAAAAGAATTTCGGTTTAGAGAATCATTTACTTAAGACAAACTAAAAATAGACAACTTTTAACAAAATTTCGTATTAGTGACCATCAATTAGGAGTGGAAATGGGCCGATACAAAAAAAATACCGAGGGAACAAAGATTGTGTCAAAAGTGTAAAAATATTGAAGATGAAGCCCATTTCTTACAGATGTAAACTTTTTGAAATAATTATAAATAAACACTCTGAATTTAAAGATATGTCTTCTTTCGATAAACTTAAATACATTTTAACTCCAGACATAACCCTTTTATCGGATGTAGCACCTTTATAAAACAATCATTAAAATTGAAATAGGGTCCGCACCGGTCAAAGAGTCGACTGAATTATATTGCAGTCATGTTTTTTAGTTTAATTGTATTTTGTAATTCTTGTGTTTATGTTGTATATATGTTTTGTATTGCTTTGGCCCCAAATGGGGTTAATTTTTGCAATAAATATATATATTAATACATCATATATGTATGAGAGACCTAGAGGTATTGCAATTATTATTCAGGACACAGTTTTATACCCATTACAAGGACGTATAATATCATTTTAAGTGTTATAAAAAAGCATCCTGAAAGAAAACGGGTTTCAGTTGAAAGAAGAATAGTATAGAGAATGCAATAGTTAAAATGGCGATTCAATAGCTTTCGGATCTATCAGAAATAGTCTTTGTAAAAAAGGACAAGGTGCGATAAGGGGTTGATTTGGCCTATGATTTCAGCGAATTTTAAAGTTGCACCACAAGATTTTCTTCCATGTTCGTTTCAAAGCTTAGATCCCATTTATAGAAAAAATACAAAAGTTAGAATCAATGACGTCACAATAAATATAGTTCTGACGTCATGAAAAGGCTACTTTTGAGCATTTTCATAGAAATGTACCGAATTTGGCAGATTTCCGAACGGTTTTCCTAACCGGAAATATCGAGCACATTCAAGAACCAATTAGATAATTTACCAACTTATTTGTACAAGTGAATTGAACCTCTCATACAAATATTTTTGTGGTTCTTGCGTGTGCTCTATATTTCCTACACAGAAAAAGCAGTCACAAATGGTCAAATTTGTCATTTTTCTACAAAATCTTTAATTTGTCCCTTTTTCTACCTTTAAAAAAATCAATATTTGAGAAATGTTACTGTTTACTGAAAAGCCATACCCATAGAACATTCCAATGAGAAAATTCGGTGAATTCAACCAAATTTATTTTTCAGGCCAAATAAGGCCCTTACCACCCCTACTCCTTTAACAATTTCAAAACCCGGACCGAACCGACTTTTAGACACATCCCACATTGCACTATTGGTTTCGTTTCCCAACACAAGCTACCCCTTACCAAATACAAAACATCCGAGACTTGTCAAGTTGCTTAAATGGTGAAAAATCCGGCAAAATGGTGGAAATACTGAAGCAAATACTTATACGAGACGAAGATACCAGTTTAGATTACTGGAGCATCGCTTTCCAGTTTTTAGGGATTGAAAGCTGTAACGCAGATTCATTTGCTACCTTTTCGGAAACTGTCTCAATGGAACTTTTAAATAGATCAGAGAAGGATCCTCTCTATAGAGTCCATTACGGACATCCTTTAATACAAATTTATTTAGACTCAGTTTTTAAACCAATGAGAGATTTGTGTGAAAAAGGAAATCAATTAGAGACAGAGAGGCAAAACAACGCTGTGGAAACTCTAGTTCAATTCTTGGAAAATATTGTTTTAGGTATGTGTATGATTGCCCCCAGAATCCCTTATCAACCATGTAAAGTTCTACTCTGGAAAATTTTTCCAGGTACCCCATTTCGTTCAAGTTAGAATAACATCAGAATTTGGGTGTCTACATGTACATGTAAAATATCTGCCATTGTGGAATCAAACTAGAGGCTCAGAAACTGAGTCTGTATGACTCACCTGACAAAATACTTCTATGTCATGCATGACCGAAATACCATTAATTGTGGTCTAATGTTTAGCTTCAGTACAGAAAGAGACGTACATGTACCATAACAAATCACTTGGAAAGACATAGATTTTAATCCTTTAGACATAAAATCACAGACATACTATCACTGTGATAGACCTAAAAAGCCATAAAACAGAGTGGGGATGATTTATTTTTATTACCTATTTTGGATCACTTGAACTTGGCGACCACAATACTGGAATACTAATATTGTCCACAATACTGGAATAAAAATTTTATTCCAGTATTGTATTCCAGTATTGTACCAGTATTGTGGTCGCCAAGTCCATAGTAATATAAAGCTTATAGGGTATGGTACGTTTTGTGATAAAAAGAATATTAAAGTTAAAAAAAGGGTGTTATTTTGTTATTTTAATTAGAGTTATTACGTGGTCAAAGGTGATAACTAGTAGTTTAATTAGAATGACCAGGTAATTAGTATGTGATCAAAGGTGATTTATCAAACTTTGATTAAATGCTTTGAAGACAATTTAATTAACGACCCTATTAGTATGACAAGCCATTTTGCACAATTATTGTATATTGAGTAACCATGCTGATATAAATATGACATTGAGTAAAAGAAAACTACAAATGTTTTAAATTGTGAGCATTGCAAGTTCAGACTTTAAATACTTGGGGATTTCAGAGACGGGTATATAGTGCTATTGGTCTCAACTACAGAGAACTACTATGGCTGGCAACACACTTTTCAATCCGTTTCCACTCAACATGCCCGTCCTTGAAAGAATTAACTTAAGCTAACTCTAACCAGACACAAGTTCAACTATTATAAAACTGGACCATAGAAAAACTCAATGAAGAAGACATCCCAGAGGCTGCTCGACCAATTACACCGGTAACACTAGAGCTATTCACGCAACACATTAACTCGGAAGAACAGGTTAATGGCAGAGAAAGATGAAGCATCAAGCTGGGCTACAGAGTTCAAAACCCAGTGCTAACTCTTCTGACTGCAGCAGTGTTTGACACCCGACAACAACAGTGACAAATTATTAAATGCTATATCTTGTTTTTTATTTTTTTATTCAGTTCACATGTTCTGACAATATTAAAACATGACATAATATCACCTATAAAATATTACCTAAAGACATAAAACGTTATAAAAACATAGTTAGTTTCATTCAAACAACGAGTTAATCATTCAATACATATTTCTATAATTAACAATATAATCTTTTTCAATCCATGTCATAATTACACCTGGAATTCACAATACACATGCAAAAACTCATAAACTTTGTCATAAATAATTACTTTGTATACATTTATATTACACTTCATAAAAACATTATTTGAAAATACAATATACAAAATTCAAATTTTTCAACAATACTGGAATAAAATTTTTATTCCAGTATTGTGGACAATACTAGTATTCCAGTATTGTGGTCGCCAAGTTCAAGTGATCCCCTATTTTAGCTGTAATTTCTTTGAAGTCTACCTGCTTAATGAGATTTTTACCTGTACAGAAAGAGTCATACCATAACTAATCACTGTGATAGTGGGAATGTCTTGGAAAGTGATGGGGATTAATTTTTGCCTTGAAATTTTTTTAATTGGGGCAATAAAACACATGTTTTGTAGGAACATTTCCTGTTGGACAAAGAAATTACAGGTAAAAGAGGTAATAAAATTTAATCCTCCCCACTCTGTTTTATGGCTTTTTAGGTCTATCACAGTGATGGTATGTCTGTGATTTTATGTCTAAATGATTAAAATTTATGTCTTTCCAAGTGATTTGTTATGGTACGTCTCTTTCTGTACTGTACTTATGTTCGCTGTTCGCTACTGTTGAAATCCCAAGGGTCAGATAGATAATTAGTACTTAATCAGGTGATTTTTTGGCTAATGGTTACTTAAACAAGTGAGTTTCTAACAAAATCATACAAACTTCTATAAAAGCATTAAATGTTATTCAATTAAGACAGATTTGGGTTTATGGCTTTATCTAGGAATGTTCTTCAATTTTGCACAGAGGACTTGCAGATATTTCAAAGCATAGCCTCAACCACTTTTCTTGGTAGTAAATTTTAGTTACTCATGTACATTGTAGGTGATTTTTAACTAAAAATGAAGAAAGACAGCTCTTATTCTACTAAAATGTTATACTGAAACAAGTGATTTTGAAAATCACTTATTCAAGTAATGCCCCGGACTGGTTTAGGCCATCTTGTTTTCAGAAGGTTAGGTCAGCTAGCTATATATTGTTTTTCTTAGTCAATTTTCTCTTCTTTGCAATGTATAAAAAACCAAATAGGGTCGATTCAATAAAAGTTCTGTTGATCACATGATCAAACCTACTGAAAAACAAGATGGCGTAAATATACGCAGTTGTGCAGTGGACTACATGTAGTTGAAGGATGCATCATGGAGAAGAATATTATGCAGATTGAGCTCAGATTTTTTTTGTTTAACTATCCGAGATTCAACTTATCAGTATATTTTAAATATATTTCAGATGGTAACCATATCAGATGTTTAGAAAAGTTGCAGAAACAAAAATATACTAAAGCACAGATTCAAGCAGTATTGGCATGTCATCTGTTTGCCCCTCTGTTGTCTACAGGAAATGTAGTTGTTGACAACCAGAGTTTTAAATCCTTTAACAGTGGTTCTAAAAGTGCAGAGACAAAACCTGAGTGTCCTGAATGTCAACTTCCATTTGAAGCAGAAAATACTAGCTTTGGTAGGTTTTATCTTATAGAGAATATCTTCAGATTATACAAATGACAGTCTGCTTTATACATACAGATTTGACAGAAGATAAGCTTCTACACTGATTTTGAAAGTACCAGATGGTGACTAATTGCATGACCATTTTGGATCCCTTATGTCAGTCAGGAGTCTCCCTGAAACAAGTTATCTTTAAAATTTAAAGTGTAATTACTGTTTACCATCACAAAGAAACTCATTTTTGTGAGGATTTGTAATATTCCTAATTACACAATATTAAGAAATCCTAGATTTTAATCCCTTCGAATATTTCAGCTTCTGAAAAATATTATTTTGATTTTTTTTTCTCTTTTTTATTCCTTTTCTTCAAAATCTTAAGGAAATAAGCAATGAAAGGATATTCAGTTAATACAAGTGAGACAACGTCATACAATAGGGCCTGTAAGTCTCGTACAAATTTGGAACTTCCGGGATCAAAATTTGTACCCGGAAGTTACATTTTAAACCAAGATATATGACGTTTCAAACAAAAACTTGAACGTCACAATCCTCTTACGTCATGTTTTGGCGGGAAACGTTTTCAAATTGCATGTTTATCGGGATTCTCGTTAGTCACATGACGAGACTTACAGACTCTATTACATGGTTAAACAAAGCAATGGAACAATGGGGCCTTCAACATAAGGTTTGCTCATACCTCATAGTAATTAGTTCAAGACAGCCCCTAGCACCGGTTTGAGTGGAATTCATTGCTATTTGTTGAGCAACACTACATCCATGCTTATCACCATCCATGAAAGCAATTATTTATAAAAAATATGAAATAAGATTCTTGTCTGCAATTAGTTTTAAAAAGTTGGATTTGAATTCAGATATATTTTATGTAATTCCTGAGAATCATGTAATTTAAACCAATAGATACAAATCCATGACATTGCACATGTTTTATATGATTAATTAGCATCGATATGGCTGCAGATACCTTTTTCAGTGATCTATTTTCATGTAATGAAATTTTGACTACAAATCACAGTGATTTTTTGTGGTAAGTTGGTGTCTATCTGTACTGTTCCTGTAACAAACTAGTTAAGGAAGCCATAAAGAACCATTCCAATAAGTTAGTATAAATCTGAAACTTTTGAATAATAATAAAGGAACTAAATGTCATTTAGTTGTATTACTTCTTCCATAGGCAAAAAAGATACAGAATAATTTAGTTGTATTACTTCTTCCATAGGCATAAGAAATACAGAAGATTTAGTTGTATTACTTCTTCCATAGGCATAAAAAATACAGAATAAGTTAGTTGTATTATTTCTTCCATAGGCGTAAAAAATACAGAATGATTTAGTTGTATTATTTCTTCCATAGGCGTAAAAAATACAGAATGATTTAGTTGTATTACTTCTTCCATAGGCGTAAAAATACAGAATATTTTAGTTGTATTACTTCTTCCATAGGCGTAAAAGGTACAGAATGATTTAGTTGTATTATTTCTTCCATAGGCGTAAAAGATTTGTGGCATGGCAGAGGAGACATAGTTATTAAAACTGGGGACATAACGGAGACAGTATTAGTTGTAAATGAGGAAGAAAAGGGTGAAGAAAATGACTGTGTTGATGAGCCTGTTGCAAAGAGAACAAAAATGGACAGTAGTGAATTTTTTTGTCTGTCTGATGTAAAGCTAAACTTTGCCAGTCGGCTTGAAGAAATTCTGTACAATAATAACACACATAACAGGACTTACAAGCAAGCCATTAGTCAAACAATTATAAATGCTTTTCTCTGTGCAAAAAATAATAAGTTGAAGGAAAACTCACTAATTCCATCATTTTTTGTATCACAAAGTTGTGTTTATATCAATTTTTATAATGTGAAACAAGACATTTTATTAGTGCAGTCTATCCCAATGAAGTTTTTCTTGGGTAATGGTGCTGATTATGCCGCCTTTATATCTGTTTGGTGTGCATTGAACTTTCATGTATTTTCACCTGAAAATCTTGATGATTTTTACTCTCAAGCTAAAAAATCAGGTTTTCAAGATTATCTGAGGACAAAAGGTGTTCTAGAAAAATACAAAAATGAGATTGAATGTCCCATTTCAATTGCAAGTGTAAATAAACGTGTTGATGAAAAATATGTTATTCCAAAAAGCTTAAGAGAAGATCTTTTTAGAAGATATACCAATGAGTAAGTGATTTTGTAAAACTTTGCCTGTAATTGTTCTTGATAACACTTTCTTGATCTTTTACTGTCAATTAAATCTATTGAATTCCCATTTGTGCATGCCCCTCTAAAATTTCCACTGGACTGATTGAACCCAATCTTGTCATAACAGTCCTTGGAAATCCCCTTTAAAACTTATATCTGAGGGGTTTGCACATTATCATTCAAGAATACTGTCAGGGGAACATAGTTTTAGAACATATTGGGAACTCTTTCAGATATTTTCTCATTTGAAGTAGCTTTGCCAATTTGAAACAAACTTTGTCACAATGGTCCTTTAAATGAGCCTGTTTAAAAATTTGTTCTGGCAATTCTGAGTCTTGTTAAAGATAGCTGCCAGCAAAGAAAATAGTTTAACAGTATGATATATGGAAACCTTTTCTAAGAATTTTTCCTCTTGAATTTAGTACTGTCCAATTGGAGCCAATCTATGGATGGACTCCTTCAAAAATTGTGCACAGCAAGATTGAGTCATAGCTAAGATGGAAGCCAACAAGATGGATAGTTTATTATTTAATGACGCTTTGGGAATGGATCCTCTCTTCTGAATCTATTTTACCAGTTAGTTACATAGCTTTCTACCCTATGGGATAAAAACAGTAAAAGATATTCTCAATTGAAACTTAACATAGCTAAAGTTAGTCATAGCAGTCCATTAATGAACCATTTTGAAAATTGTATCAAATTGGTTCAGGTCCTAACAAAAGACCAACTGTCTTGAAAGACCACTTTCTGATGGCAGAAGTGGTGGTCTCTCAAGACAGGTTTCACTGTAGATGATCCTACTAAATTGGTTAATTCAAATTTTCCTGAGTTCATTGGGTTGCTTTTGATCAAAAGACAAGAAGCCTGTGAATAAAAACAATGTCTGTAAAGGTTAACCAATTGTCTAAAAGAAGGAAATATATCTCTGAGTTGTAATAATTTTTGTTGGCAAAACCAATTAAGATAAATAGATAAAATCTTGGATTTTTCTGAATGTTTCTATTAGTAATTTATTTTTGACTTACTTGTGGTTATCTTGTGGTTACTTATAAGAGTAAATTAAATATTCTATAACTCTGTTTTATTCACTTAATAAATAAATCAAAAAATATAGTGATTAATAGATAAACATATATAAATAACTATTTTAAAACATTTCTACAAAATCCACCAGTGTCTGTACATCATCAATCATCAATCCATTTGTTGTAAACTTTTTATACGACTGCAAAATTTGGAGGTCGTGTTATAATATGGTGCTGTCTTCCTCTTTGTTTGCGTTATCATCTGTAGACACTTTAGTTTTAGTCAATAACTTTACTTCCCTTTGATAAACCCTGATGTAATTTTAACAAAATAGTCATTGGCACCAGAGGAAGGCATTGTGCCCCTGTCGCCTTTTAGCTCACCTTGCCTGAGAGGCAATATAAGTTTTTCGTTTGCCATCACTTTTAATCAGTCGTCTGTCCATCAACAATTTAAAATATTTTCACTGAAACTGAATGGCCAATTAGGACAAAACTTGGCCTTAATCACCACCAGGGTATGCAGTTTCAAAATTGTGCTTGATTAGTCAGTAGACTAAACAACATGGTGGCTTTAAATAGAACATTGGGATAACATGGCTGTGTTTTTGCAAATAACTTGAAAACGGTTGCAAATATAAAAACTATGACATGGGAAAAATTATGAGCATGGCAAGATTTATGTGCCCTGCAATTTTGTTTAACATAGGACTCTTGGGGAAAATTTGAATTGTTAATTCGTGAAACCATTTACGACATCAAGTTGATATTAACTAGGTATAGTAACATGGTGGTCATTTAACAAATGTATGATTTTAGTTCCGATAAAAAATCCAAGATGGATGTCACTGTAAATCTTAGTTTAACGTTGGACCATATAGGAAAATGTTGTATATTGCTATTTCTTTCAAACTGTTTGATATATCAATTTGATATTAACTATATATGGTAACATAATGGTTGTTCAGGAAATTTTGTACCGATCACAAATTCAAAATGGATACCATTGGGGAATATTGTTAAACAAAATAATGTAGGTTGTGAATTCTTGAAACAGTTTAATTCATCTATTTTACGAAAGGATATGGAGTAATATCTAATTGATATTAACTAGCCATTTTAACATTACTGTAATATACAAAATGAATTCGACTGGTACCTGAGAAATCTTGCTGGATCAGTAGCATCCAGGTGACTAATACATGCTCATTTGAGCCTCTGGTTAGAGTGGGAACCAAAGAGTGCCACATTTGGTGTTTTAATATATTATTTAATCTTTATGGGATTTTTCTGGGTTTTCCTTCAGTGTTGTCATGAGGAAATTTCCAGTGTGTGGTATGTCATTGGATATCAAGTTGCATGTAACGTTCATGAGATAATTGGACCCAAAATGGACAGATTTTGACGCATTTTTTTACATCACCTGTCTATGCCAGGGTGAGCTTTTGCCATCACTTTGTGTCCTTCGTAGTCCATCCCTATGTTGTTCGTTGTCCATCGTAAACTTTTGATTTA
This sequence comes from Modiolus philippinarum, assembly GCA_002080025.1. Taxonomy (NCBI): domain Eukaryota; kingdom Metazoa; phylum Mollusca; class Bivalvia; order Mytilida; family Modiolidae; genus Modiolus; species Modiolus philippinarum. Next base: position 143,011 of record MJUU01017092.1, on the reverse strand, counting down.
AAGATCCTCTCCTCTGAAGCCACTGAGCCAATGGGAACCAAACTTGGTCACAATAGTAATTGGTTGGATCCCTTTAAAATTGTGCCCGGCAGAAAACATAGCTTAACAATGGACCATATGGGGAAACACATAAAAAAAATCTCATTAACTGCTGAGCCTATTGGAAATAAACTTTGCCAAAATAGTCCTAGGTGGTCCCCTGCAAAAAGGTGTTTTCAAGTCTGTGCTATATCCAAGATGACTGCCAGCTACGAATATAGTTTAAACATTTGGCCCTTTGGGAGAAAAATTAATTTTTATGCCCCGCCCACAAATATGGAAGGGGCATATAGTGTTACCCTTGTCCGTCCTACCGTCCGTCCGCACGCCTGTACGTCTGTACGTCCTGTTAAGTTTTGCGTTTAAGTCCATTTCTCAGAAACTGTAAGAGGTAGAACAATGATAATAGGTCAGTAGGTAGATCTTTGATTGTACTGCATAGTTCATTAGGTAGTTTGACTCTTTGAACTATATTCATGCTTGAGTGACTCTGGTTCAGTTTTATGTTTAAGTCTATTTCTCAACAACTACACATTTTAGGAAAATGATATTTCAGCAAATTAATTGCCTTGATGAGTACAGCCTAAATCATTGACAACATGGTGACTTTGACCTATATTTTACGCTTCAGTGACTTTGGTTAAGTTTTGCGTTTAAGTCCATTCCTCAACATCTACACATTATAGGGCAATGATATTTCATCAAAGTAATTGCTTTAATGAGTAATCCCCATATCATTGACAATAAGGTGGCTTTGACCTACATTTAAGGCTTCAGTGACTTTGGATAAGTTTTATGTTTAAGTAGATTTCTCGACAACTTCACATCATAGGACAATGATATTGCATCAAAGTTATTGCCTTGACGAATACTACCCAAAGCATTGACAATAATGTGGCTTTGACCGAAATTTTATGCTTCAGTGACTTTGGTTAAGTTTTGCGTTAAAGTCCATTTCTCAACAACTACACATTATAGGATAATAATATGTCATCAAATTAATTGCCTTGATGAGCACTACCCAAATTAATGACAATTAAGTGGCTTTGACCTACATTTTATTATGAGGTATTAATAGACCTTAAGTGGTACCTTGCAAAAAGATGTTTTTTTTTTTCAAGTAGTGTTCTATCTTTAAAATGGCCACCGACATGGAACATAGTTTTAATATTGGGCCTTTAGGAAAACACATTAAAAGGTGTTTTCCCCTGAAACTGCTGAGCTAATTGGAACCAAACGTCACGACAAACGTCTTGTCTTTAGGTGGTTCCTTGAAAAAAGATTTTTTTTTCAGGTCAAGTCTATATCCAAGATGGCCGCCAGTGGGGACCCTATATGAAAACACATTCAGAGGTATTCTTCTCTCAAACTGCTTGGATAATTTGGACAAAACGTGACCATAATAGTCCTTGGTAGGTCCGCTGCAAACAGATGTTATCACGTCTGCGCTCTATCCAAGATTGACGCCAGTGGGAAACAGTTTTTTAAAATTTGACCCTTTTGGAAAACACATCTCAAGGTCTTTTGCTCTAATAATGCTGAGCCAATTGGAACAGAACTTTACCACAATAGTAGTCTTTGAAAAAATGGTGCTATTCAGGACCACCCTAAATGCAAATGGCCACCAGTGGAGAATATAGTTTTTACATTAGATGCTATGGGGAAATATTCAAAGGTCGTCTCCTGTGAAAATACTGGACCAATTGGAAAAAGCTTGGGTCATATAAGTCCTTGGTTATGGTAGGTTAGCTACAAAAAGGTGTTTTTCAGGTCTGAGCTGTATTCAAGATAGCCGCCAATTGGGAACATAGTTTTGATATTGGACCCTTTGGCAAAGCACATTACAGGGTCTTTTGTTCTGAAATTGCTAAGCCAATTGGAACTAAACGTCGCCACAATAGGTGGTCCTCTGCTAAAATGGTGTTTTTCAGGCCCGCGCTATATCCAAGATAGGTGCAACTTGGAACATAGTTTAACATTGAACCATATTAAAACAATTTATTCCTCCTTCAGCCACTCGGTATATATGAAATTTTGCCAAAGGGGCCAACATCGCAATCTTTCAAAATGTGTAAAATCTTTATTTTTCACCCTATTTCGGTGAGATGTTTTTCTTTTAATTCCTCAATTTGTATGCTTTCTGCTGTATCTCATCGGATCTGTTATGTCCGTTTCTCAGCTATAAGGGGTCAAAATTGCAATTTTTCAAAATATGTTTCTTCTTTTTTTCTCGAATTTCGGGTTTTTTTTGTTTTTTTTTCCGGATCCCTCTAAACATTAAGTAGTATTTTGATATGACGTACCTCCTACCATTTCGTTTGGTTGTCCCTCCTAAAATTGTGTCCAGCAGGTTCGCATCTCATCAAAGATTGCCGCCAGTGCTGATCATAGTTTAATATTTGACACTATTGGAAAGCTCAATAAAAATGTTCCGATCTCGTATGGCCCCAACAAGTACATTGTTAACCATCGATCCCTTATTTTGGCAAATATATTCGAAAATATTATTAAATATTTTGCCAGTTAATAGACCAGACATCAAATGTTACAGAGCAATTTTGCAGTTGGGGTCTCTTGATTTTGTTTTTCATATGCTCTTAGTGGAAATGATGCAAAATTCAGACTTGATTTAGCACATTAATGTACTGTGAAAATAATAATTGGGCAATTCAGCGTTTATTTTTACATTCTAATTATAAATAAAAAGAAAGGGAGTTGCAGAAAATGGATAAATTTTAATTTTAATATTCTGTATGAAAAGGACCAGAATTCACTTTCCAAGGCCCTTGTCTGAAAGATTTCTTAAAGATTTTCATCTTTCATTCTCTTCATTATTTGTTTGAGCTATCAGCAGTCTTTTTTTTTTCATTTTGTTAAAACTGTAGCCAGGGTACTGATACAGACTTGTTGGAGCCTCTAGTTATCTGTTTCCCCCGAAGGAGAAGAAATATTGTTTTGTCTTTTCTCGTGGGTCCGTCCGTTTTGCTTCGTCTGTGTCCAAAAATGCCCAGACGTGCCATTCGTTTCATAGAAACGCCCAAACTATTTTACCTAAGTTTTTTAGGTGCATTTGAAATTCATGTTTCCCGGCATTGCATATTCACTTTCTAACAAATAAGTTGAGACATGGACTGAATATTGAAATTGGCAACAAAAGAGACCTTGTCACAAAGATAGTTGACAAGCACAAAAACTTTGTTTTTACATTGTAAACTCGTATTTCTTTGCAGCACTGTTCTAACCTTTGTTTCACTTCTAAGCTCAATTCAATTGGCCTAAAAGACCATTTGAGCTTTTGTCGCCACTTTGCATCCGTCGTCCGTCAAGAATTTTAAAAATATTCTCCTCTTAAACTGCTGAGCCAATTTTAACAAAACTTGGCCTAAAGCATCACAAGAGTATGCAGCATCAAATTTATGTTCGATTAGTCGGAAGACCAAACAACGTGGCTGCTGTTACTAAAAATAGAAGTCAAAAACTGTTACAGATATAAAAAATCTTGGATAAAAATCATGAGCATGGCAAAATCTGTCGGCCCTGCACTTTTGAAGAAAATCCAAAAACCTGGCCTGGAGTTATTGACAATTTCCGAACTTTTCTTCAATTTTTTATATTTAATTCATTATTACTAAAACTCAATAGATAGAAGTCAACATTAAAATTCGAAAATGTTCAGCATACCAAGATCTACCCACATGGAAACTTTGAAGAAAACCCAAATACCTTTGTAGGAGTTATTGCCCTTCATTTGTCATTTTTTTTAAAAATTTTATACAGTTAGTCAATTTGAGATAGAGGTAAAGTTTGAATAGCAAAAGTGTTCAGCTTTTCAAGAACCACAATTTCTACATATGTACAACAGATTCACATGTCAAAGATGGCCACCACAGAGGGGCAATTTTAAAATAGGACCGTATAGGACACTTTTGAATTGTTACTTCTTGAAAAGCCTTTCATACTTCAAGTTGATATTAACTAGGCATGGTAGCATGATGGTCATCAAAAGGGTTTTTATACCGATCATAAATCCAGGATGGCTGCCACTGAAGATCTTAGTTTACTATTGGACCCTATGAGAAATGTTGTAAATTGCTGATTTTTAAAAAAAAAAATCCTTTTACATATCAAGTTGATATTAACTAGGCATAGTAACACGATGGTTATTTTCCAAATTTTGCATATCTGTACTTATAACAAATCCAAAATAGCCGCCACAGGGGAACATAGTTTGACGAAGGGCTCTATGGGAACTGTTGTGAGTTGTTAATTCTTGAAAGCTGTTTCATACTAGCATCAAGTTTGTATTAACTAGGAATAGTAGCATGATTGTCTTTAAACAAATATAGGATTTTAGTAACCATTATAAGTCCAAGATGAGGTAGCTACAACTGCAGATCAAAATTTAACATTGGACCATGCCGGGAAATGTTGTAAATTGCTTTTTCTTGAAAAGCATTTCATTTATCAAGTTGATATTAACTACTAGGCATCGAAACATGATTGTCATCTACTAAATGTTGCATAACTGTACCAATAACAAATCCGAAATGACTGCCACTGGGGAACATAGTTTAACACAGGACCCTATGGGAAATGTTGTGAATTGTTAATTCTTGGAAATTGTTGCATACATCATGTTGATATTAACTAGGAATAGTAACATGGCGGTCATTAAGCAAATGAATGATTTTAGTATCCACCATATATCCAAAATTGCCGCAACTGCAAATCATAATTAAGCATTGGAACCTAAGGCCAAATGTTGTTAATTGATATTTCTTGAAAGGCATTCCATTTATCAAGTTTATATAAGCTTGACTTGGTAACTTAATGGTCATCTACAAAATGTATATTTGTACCAATCAGAAATTTGAAATGGTCACCACCGGGGAGTACAGCTTAACAAAGTTTAACATAAAACTCTATGGGAAAATGTTCTAAATTGCTACTTCTTGAAAATCGCTTCAAGTATCAGATTGATATTAGATATTAAATAGACAATTTACACGACTGTAATCTACCAGATGACTGACTTCAGATTTATTGTTATAACTTGTCGGGGGTATTTGATCAGTAGCAACCAGGTGAGCGAAACAGGCTCACATGTGAACATATGTTCTTTTTAATAATTTTTTTTACAGTTTATGCTTATTTAAGGGTTATGTTTTCTGATATTTTTTGTATTGAGAACAAGAACGACCGTACATAACTGCGCGCACAGGACCCTGCACACATGCGATTTTTTCAGGTAGGTGAAAAAAATAATAAAGTGGTTTTATCATTTCGACGGCCAACAGACAGGGAGATAAAATAGATAAATCCGAATTGAATGTACCGTAGCTTAATCCATATTTTTAGATGTATTCCCAATTCAACAATCATTTAACTTATCTGATATGACATTTATACCATACATTATTGATAGATACAAGTACACGGCAGATGTTCCTAATTGGACGAGATTGTAATAGTTATATACGAGAGAGATATATAAAGTTAATATATGTATAGTGATTTGTAGACGTCCACAATGTTTTCAACATGGATAGTCATAATAATTAGCATAGTTACACCTTGTAGTCCCTTCACCGCCGCTGAAGTAATAGTGAAACCTATACACAAAATGTTCATCTTTGATTTTGTAAGAAAACAGAATACTTCGTCAAAAGAAATACTTTAGTTATAGACTTTAGTTATAGACTTTTAATTACTTTAGTTATATACTTTAGAAATACCATAGTTAATTATCCATTTCTGGATGGCGATGTTCCATTAGTGCCATCATATGGTGTTTACATACCTCAACTTGTTCGATTTGCTCGAGTATGTAATAACGTTTGCGATTTTAATGAACGGAATCTTTTCATAACTGAAAAACTATTACATCAGGGTTTTCGTTATCACAAACTAGTTTTACTAAATTTTATCATCGATATAAAGACTTAGTTCATAAATACAATGCAACCTGTAAACATCTAATCAAGGCTGGTATTTCACACCCCTTATTTTACGGCAATGCTTTACATAAGAGTAAAAAATACTTAAACTCGCCTAACAAACTTATAAAACCTTTAAATCGTCGAATTCATAAGGGTTATAATTACGGTATTGTCGTCAAGTCATTACGTATGGCCTTCTTTGGTATTAACATTGATTTTTTGATAGGGTCTTTGCATTTTAACTGAACACATTCTAAATTTCTAAAATCTGTATTGCATGGACACACGTTATGTATTCCGGTATATACATGAAATCATTATGCTAAACTCCTCACAGGAAGGGATCTTGGTGGAAGCTGTATACTGAGAGTACATAACTTACTTTGTCAGTTGGTAATGGGTCTGGAGCTGGCATGTCAGTTAACTGTTAGTAGTCTCTTGTGATTTCATGTTTTTGTCCGTATATTTAGTTCTTTCAGTTTCATTTTTCACAATAGACCACTTTCATGTTTATTTCTTATCCCGACTTTGGCTCCGTTTTTATAACGTTTTACACAAAGGAAGTAACCTACTGACCCGACAGTCAGGTTTACGGTTCCGTTGTAATAAGGGACAGCAGTAGATTTTGAATACATGGGTATCTATCACTGGACTAGGGGTAATATCTCGATTGTCTTTAAATAAATTATTTCAAGCTATTCGGGTACTTACCACAGTGAAAATCGTAACCGTTGTCAGAGAAAATATTTACTGACCGTCTTTTTCCTAATGAGACCGAAAACCAGAATGACGGGTGTTAGCGAGTGACGTCCCTTTGAAAAACATGCTAAATTGGCAGTCATCCCGTAAATATGAAATTCGTCTATTGACTCAGTCCTGTTGCCAACTGAATTTTGCTGTTGTTACGATTGTTTTTTTTTATTTATCACATTGGCTATAGGGGGAAGGTTTGGGCCCAATAAAACTAGTTTAACCCCGCCGCAGCAGGTTTGCGCCTGTCCTAAGTCAGGAAATTTATTAAGCCTTTGTGTGTCTTTTCTGTTTATGTATTCTGGTATATGCATGCAATCGTTATGCTAGACTCCTTACGGGAAGGGATCTTGGTGGAAGCTGTATACTGAGGGCACATAATTCTATTTGTCGTTTGGTAATGGGTCTGGAGCTGGCATGTCAGTTAATTGCTAGTAGTCTTTTGTAATTTCATGTTTATGTCCGTATATTTAGTTCTTTCAGTTTAATTGTTCACAATTGACTCAGTCCTGTTGCTAACTGAATTTTATTGTTGTTACTATTGTTTTTTATTTATCACATTGGCTAGGGAGAAGGTTTGGGCCCAATAAAACTAGTTTAACCCCGCCGCAGCAGGTTTGCGCCTGTCTTAAGTCAGGAATTTATTAATAGTGAATAAAAGGCTATGGAGTAAATGCACATGAAACAAAGTCTCTACAAATACATGGTAAATAACAAGCAAAGGAACAACGCTTTTATTGTTGTTCTTATCTTGAAGTCACCATAAGTCCTTCAACAATGAGCTTTGCTCATAGCTCATAGTAAGTTCAAGACGGCCCCTAGCACCGGTTTAAGCGGAATTCTTTGCTAATTGTCGAGCAACGCTACATCCATGTCTTTCTTGGCCTTTGTGTGTCTTATCCTTTTTCTAGTTAGTATAATTTATGTCTATAGGAGTCTAGGATGATGTTTATTTCGCTGAACTTGATTACTCTTTATTCAGGGGCCGACTCCGACCTACCGTTGGGTGTGGGGTTTTCTCACCGTCCATTGAAGATCTTATGGTGGCTTTGAGTTGTTATTACTCCCCTTTGGGTCGTTGTCTCTTTGACACATTCCCCGTTTCCCTTCTTTTTTTCTATTTCAATAAATATGTGGAATCAATTATGTAGTGTGAAAATTAAAAATGAAACAAGATACATTTCTTCACTACTTAAGTTTAAAAAACACGACTACGAGTTGAATTCGTACATAATGAGAATTTACGACAAAAATCTTTCCATCAAAGATATTCTTCAAACGGATAGTCATAATGATTAGCATAGTTACACCTTGTAGTCCCTTCACCGCCACTGAAGTAATGGTGAAACCCATACACAAAATGTGTAAGAAAACAGAATACTTCGTCAAAAGAAACACTTTCAATGAATATGTGGAATCAATCATGTAGTGTGAAAATTGAAAATGAAACAGGATACAATTTTTCGCTAGTTAAGTTTACGAAACACGACTGCCAGTTGAATTCGTACATAATGAGAATTTACGACAAAAATCTGGATCTGCTGAGCTATCCGGTATCGAACATGGCTATAAAAGTCTTTAATTGGCCGCCTGCAAAAAAAGATGTTTTTTTTTCAAGTCTGGGTTATATACAAAATGGCATATGGCCACCAGAAGGAAACATAGTTTTAACATTGGACCTTTGTGAAAACACATTCAAAAGTCTTTTCCTCTGAAACTGCTGAGCCAATTGGAACCAAACTTCGCAAAAAAGTCATTAGATGGTCGCTTGCAAAAAGATGTTTTTGAGGTAGAGAATATATCTAAGATGGCTGCCAGTGGAGAACAAAAAAATTTGCTCAGGTTTGCGCTACATCCAAAATGCCCACCAGCTGTGAACAAAGTATTAACATTGAACCCTGGGAAAATACGACCTCTTCCTCTGAAACTACTGAGCCAATTGGAACCAATTAATTGCTTTGGTGGTCCTCTGCAAATATGCGTTTTTTAGGTTCGTGCTATATCCAAGATGACCGCTAGCGGGAACACAGTTTTAACATTGGTGGACCCTATGGGAAAACATTCAAAGACGCTGTCCTTTAAAATGTTTAAGCCAACGGAAACCAGACTTGGCGGCAATAGCCCTTGGATCGTCCCCTGCAAAAAGATGATTTCACGATCCGGATTATATCCAAGATGGTCGCATTTTTTGAACATTGGATCCTATGTGCAAACAAAAAAGGTCTTCTCCTCTGGAACTGCTCAGTGAAATGAACCAAACTTTGCCTCAATAGTTGGTAGGTCCCCTACAAACAGGTGTTTTCGGGTCCTCGATATATACGAAATGACCGCCAGCACAGAACATAGTTTTTACACTGGATCCTATGTGAAAACACATTCAGATCTAGAGATATTCTCCTCTGAAACTGCTTTGCTAATTTGGACAAAACCTGATTATAATAGCCCTTGATAATATCACTGCAAAAAGCTGTTTTCAGGTCTGCGCTCTAACCAAGAATGACGCCAGTGGGAACGTTTTTTTTTTAACATTGGTCTCTTTGGGAAAACATATTCCAAGGTCTTTTCCGTTGACACTGCTGAGCCAATTGGAACTTGGCCACAAAAGTAGTCTTTGAGTGGTCTCCTGCAATAATGATGCTTTTCAGGACACCCTTAATCCAAGTGACCGCCGGGGGAGAATATAGTTATGAAATTGGATGCCATGGGAAAATATTGAAGGGAATTCTCCTGTGAAACTGCTGGACCAGGTCTGGGTCGTATTCAAGAAAGCCACCAATTGGGAACATGGTTTTAACATTGGACCTTTTGGCAAAAACACATTCCAGGGTCTTTTCTTTTGAAACTGCGATGTTAGTTGGAACAAAACGTGGTCACAATAGTCCTTAGGTGTTCCCCTGCTAAAAGGTGATTTTCAGGCACGCGCTATATCCAAGATGGCTGCAACTTAATACGTAGTTTAACATTGGACCCTATTGAAACAGCTTATTCCCCTTAAAACTATCGGTATATATGAACCAGTGTAACTTTTGCCTCTTGAGCATAGACTGTTCATGTTAGTCAAGGTCAAGTGAGCGTCACAGGCACTTGTGATCCTCTTGATCGCAGTGGTTTCCTTTCTGAGAAATAGCATAGTGCTTAACTATCATATTTTTGATAGACTTGGTACAAGTCTCTCTGTAATAATTTGTCCTTTATTTTTTTTGCTGTAAAAATGTACCCTTATTTGCTATCAAACAGCGATACTATTTGATAATCAAGTGTGTGTCGATATTAGATAGTAAACAAGTGTGGATGGCATACAGTACATTTTTATACCCCCCATAAAAAATGGGGACAGATATGACAGAGGAACTTGTAGCAAGTCTAGATTTTTAATAACTCTTTTCCTTGCCGAACTATGAGGGACCAAAAGGGCCAAATTTGCAAATATGCAGATTACCTAAAATTTATATTTTTCGTCGGATTTCGAGGGTTTTTTCTTTGGATTTGTTTTGTCAATAGATTTAAGTAGTATATCAGCGGATTTTGGTGCAGGTGATACCTTTTCGGATCTATAAGGGTCAAAGGGACCGAATTGCATTTTTTTTACAAATGTGTAAAATCTTTATTTTTCATTCCATTTCAAAGAGACAGTTTTCTTTGGATTCCTCATTTTGTATGCTTTCTGCTGTATCTCATCGGATCTGACATAGCTCCTGTCGTTACTGAGCTATAAGGGGTCAAAATTGTCCAAATTGCAATTTTTCAAAATATGTTTGCTTTTTTTCTCGAATATCGGGGTATGTTTTCTTTTTTCGGATTCCTCTTAACATAAAGTTTCAGTAGTATTTTGATATGACTTACCTCTTATCATTTCGATTGGTAGTCCCCTTTAAAATGCTGTCGAGCATATTCGCATCAAAGATTGCCGCCAGTTGGGACCATAGTTTAACATTTTACACTATTGGAAAGCACAGTAAAAATGTTCCAATCACATATGTCCAAAACAAGTAAATAGTAAATCATGGTTCCCTCATTTGGCAAATATATTCTAAAATATTCTGAATTATTTTGCCAGTTAATAGACCAGACATCAAATGTTACAGAGCCATTTTGAAGTTGAGTGATACAGGCTTTCGGGTGCCTCTTGATTTTGTTTTTCATTTGCTCTTAGAGGAAATGATGCATAATTCAGACTTGATTTGGCACATTATAATGCTATGAAAAATAATAATTGGGTTATTCTGCCTTTATTTTTGCATTCTAAAGAAAAGGAGTTAAAGAAAATGGATTAATTATAAATTAAAAATTCACTTTCCAAGGCCCAATGTGTCTGAAAGATTCATTAAAGATTTTCATTTTGCATTCTCTTCATTATTTGTTTGACCTATCAACAGTCTTTTCTTTTCATTCTGTAAAAACTGTAGCCAGGGTAATGATACAAACTTTGGAGCATCTAGTTATCTATTTCCCGTGAAGGAGAAGAATTTTTTCATATGTTTTCTCGACGCTCCGTCCGTTTTGCTTCGTCTATCGTTCACAAAGTTTTTGGCGCAATATACACCAACTTCAAAAGATTGTTCCCAAAATGCCCAGTCGTACTTATCGTTTCACAGAAACGCTCAAACAATTTAAGTTTTTAGCTGCATTTGAAATTCATGTATGAAATAAAAGGGACAACAGGAAACACCTGCATATTCACTTACTAACAAATTAGCTGAAACATGAACTGAATATTTCAAAATGGCAACAACATAGACCTTGTCACAAAGAAAGTTGACAAACACAAAAACTTTGTTTTTACTTTGTAAAATTCCCTTTCTCTGCAGCACTGTACTAATCTTTGTTTCACTTTTAAGCCCAATTGGCCTAAATGGCCATGTGAGCTTTTGCCATCACTGCGTCCGTCATGTGTCCGTCGGGCGTCCGTCAACAGTTTAAAAAATCTTCTCTGAAACTGCTGAGCCAATTTTAACCAAACTTGGCTTGAAGCATCACCAGGGTATACAGTTTCAAAATTGTGTTCGATTAGTCGTACGACCAAACAACATGGCTGCGTTACTAAAAATAGAAAATGCTGGTAAAAAGCTGTTTTTTTCAAATAAGTCAAAAAATGCTACAGACATAAGAAATCTAAGGTTAAAATGATCAACATGGCAAGAACTACCCGCCCTTCACTTTTGAAGAAAAAAATCTAAAACCTGTCTCGGAGTTATTGCCCCTTTTTATAATTTTTTTTTTCAAATTTCGGTATATCTATTTTTTATTACAAAAACATAAAAGATAGACGTCAAATTTAAAATGGAAAAATTTTCAGCATACCAAGATCTACCCACATGAAAACGTTGAAGAAAACCTAAATACCCATGTAGGATTTATTGCCCTTCATTTGTCAATATTTCGTAATTTTATACATTTTGTCTTGAATTTCAAGAACAATTTGAGATAGAGGTTAAGTTTCAAGAGCAAAAGTTTTCAGCTTATCAAGAACCACTATTTCGTAACGTATGTGCGGACATAGATACGAGGTCAAGGACAACAAGACCCGACATGTTTACGCACATTTCTACCAACCTGACCATTCCATTGTAAACATGAAAGTCAGGATTATCGAGAAAATATATAATAAAACAAATAATCCTACACTTAGTACACCTTACCGTCTTTAAAGAGAGGAATACTGGATTAGAGAATTGGGGACCGCAATACCCTACGGTTGCAATTACAATATATAAAAAAGTGTAGGTAATCTATCTAGTCCAGGATGCAGTTCGGTGAATGTGATGAATATATTGAATGGAAGCCAACGCAGACCACGTAGTCATGGACATAGGCACTATACTGCCCCAAGTCTGCATGTCATTTCAATTAATGGTCTTCTTCCGTTCATGACCATTCCTCTAGGTATTCATCACATTCGTACCAAACTGTATTCCTTGCCACTTTCAAAACTTCATTCCTTCTACAAAACATGTTTAGCATCATCCGTAACTGACAGCCATTCCCTAGAATATAAATTAACAGCGATTGTTTTGGATATATCTAACCACCGACTATTCAAGCCTGTCACCACATCCGCCAACAACCCTGATAACCGGACATTTATCAAAATTCAATTCGCCAATAAAGGCTTGGACGCTGTAAATCTTGCTAACATTCTACACAACAAAACAGTGACATCAAACATTTCTCCTTATTTTAATGATCAATCAGTTGCACTTATCTCATATTCCTAGACTAAACCAATTGCAACTTCCATTTTCAATTACAAACGGGTATTGCGTGACTTCCAAATTGATGACTTTAAAGCCAAACCACCTGATTGTGCTTGCTCC